>JAYMSF010001716.1:0-11485 GCA_036897335.1 Silene vulgaris
CAACAATAACCACCTCAAATTTCAGCAAAATTCTGCTTTGATTAATTACCTATATATTAGCATGTTAGATTTAGGATCCTGTGAGAACGATCACTCGGTGAGAACGGAGTAGTTACATTAAAATATATGTTAGGTACACTTTTTTTTTCTTTACTAAATCTCATATACATTTTTTGCTGGTGTAGATACACTTTTTTTTATAATTCTAGATACATTTTTCTACGGTGTAGATACACTTTTTTTACGTATACTAGATACATTTTTTTACGTTGTAGATACACTTTTTTTACATATACTAGATACATTTTTTGACGGTTTAGATACACTTTTTTTTACTAACAAAAAGTGTATCTACATCGTCAAAAAATGTATCTAGAATTATGAAAAAAAAAATGATGTATCTACATTGTCAAAAAAATGTATCTAGAATTATAAAAAAAAGTGTATCTACAATAGTTTTTAATGTACCTGAAATTTTGTAAAAAAAAAAAATGTATCTAACATATATTTGAATGTATCTCTTCGTTCTCACCGATTGCACCGAGTTTTCGTTCTCACCGGATCCTACCTCTTAAGTCCTAATTGTAAATAATATCAAAGTTAACCAAAAACCATAATTAACATCCATATTATAGGGAAAAAAGTCACCTTATACAAAAAACAAAAAAAAAAAAAAACAAATGTTAATGGAACTGAATTGAAGTAAAAGTTAATTTGTGAATAAAATAGTTCAACTTAACTTAATGAAGCTAATCTGAAGTTAATATAGTTAAAATGAACTGAAATGAAATCCAAAAGAATATGGTCCAAGTGTTTAACTCTTCCAACTCGATTTGCTCTTTAATTTTGAAGATTTCTTGAAAACTTGATTTATACGGAGTATAAGAAAATTGCGGAGTATAGTTTTAGTGTATATCATCCGATTTTATGCATTTGTGGGCCTCATATGACCACTAGGACAATAAAGATCTCATTTTTCAGTGTTTTTCCTCCAGTTTTTCATGTCCGATAGCAATAATACATAAGTACTATATCACTAAATATACCCATTCGGGGGGTACAGATAGATCATTCATACAAATAAGCTAACTGAGCAGCTGGTTGGCTTGTCAATCAAGGGATTTCCTCGGCTCCATCAACTAATATTCTGTCTTCTCCTCCGCATAATCTTCACCCTATCCTCCGTGAAGATGTTTTAGGTATTTCGTATAGTTAATAGCTAATTTCGGGGCTTCGCCCCTCTCATGTACCAAAAAAAACTAAAAATACGCATTCCGAATCAATAACTTTATAATTTTCTTCTAACCCCATTCTGAAAGAAAATTCCAACATTACACACTCTTCGAAAACTCAAAATCATATACTAAGGATGAACAAAATAAATACTTGTGTAGGTAGTAGTGAGAAGCAGTTGATCTTGTTTAAAACCGTTTTAACTTAAAACCTCTTATAACATTTTTTTATTTTCACCTCTACTTTAATAAGATTGTGAATTTGTGATGGCCGTTTTAAGTTGTGTGTTATGACGGTCCTAAATAAGAATGGCGGCCTTTGTGCCTTTGTGGGTGGTGAGCCGGTGAGATTAGTACTTTAGTAGGTAGATTAGTGAGCACTGAAGTGAGTAAGCCAAAAAAAGAAAAAGCAGTTTTCAGGGGAAGAAATCGACCAAATATTATTCAAGTAGAAATGTTGTCCCCATTTAGAAAAGTCCAATTTTATGCACGTAATTCATGATCTCTTTCAAACTTATCATACTGTCTTTAAAATTAAAGGGTAGTCTCAACAACTCAAGAAAGCAACACTATCTTTAACGATTTGAGATTGTTGTTGGATTTTTAGTGAAATACCCAGAAAATATTTGAGCAAAAAGTTTCAATCTTTGGTGTTAAAAAGTAGAAAGAAGAAGAGATTTTGGAGTAAAAACAATGGGGGATTCAAAAACAGTGCATTCTCCTTTGGTTACTTATGTTTCTATGCTGTCACTTCTTACTCTTTGTCCTCCTTTTGTCATTCTTCTGTAAGTTTTGCAACTTCTGTTTTTTTGTTTGTGCATAAATAGTTGTGTAAGACGGTTTTACACAAATTTATCGTAAGACGGGATCTTTTAATAACTACTTATAGGGTTTTGTTTGGGTCCGTTTTATGGCTATATTAGTGTAATTGTGTAAAACCGTCTTACACAAGACTAACTCTTTTTGTTTGTGGGTGAAATTGTATTGTGCGATTGTTGGTTTATTGAGTATTTATGTGGGTTGGTGATGCAAATTGAGTTTGATTTTTTATTGGTTTGGATGAATTTGATCTGAGATGTGTTTGGTTTATACTATAATGGTGGGCAATTTGATTTATGGGATTTGGATGTTTGGTTAGTGATTAAAGTTAGTATCTTGGAATAGTGAGTCTCTCTTAAGACCGTCTTAAGTATGAAATGGATCCGAAAACATTTGGGAGTATCTCTTGGACTAATTGATGTTCATTACTAACTGGGTATATGAGTTGTTTTTGATCCGTTCTACGCTTACAACCGTGTTAGATAAGGATTTGTGATGTTGGAATATTATTGATGGTTTTGGTTTTGGTCAATCTACAGTGGGACGAGATAAAAGTGCAGAAATGTTACGATACACGAAGATGTGTAATTTGTCCATTTACACAGTACAAAGTGATATTTCTGTGATTTTATGAGCAGGAAGTACTTAATGATGTCAATTGTCAACTAATAATGTTTTTGTCATCTGATGAACGCCTAGAAACTATGTTACACTTAGACTTGGCTTCTCACTGCATGTGTATTGTAGAGTCGGACTCTTGTAAGCTACTACCAGTGATCTTCATTATGTAGAAAAAATGGTGTTTAAATTCTTTAAAATCATATTCCATCATATCTCACTTTTTGCAATACTTGACTCTTGTAACTTGTAAGCGTTTGGAAAGTTCTTGGAAGCAATGAATCATTGAATCATCTTTCGGCCGATAGGTCAGGAATATAGATATTTTGGCGAAGGAATAGGGCGACAATAACATAGGGACTGCCACAGTGGCGAGTGACTATAATGAGAAAAATAAATTCATTCAGCGTCTCACAATGATGACAGATTCTGGTTTCCACGGGCTGAAAACTGAAAACTACTATATTGTCAGGGGCGTCTAATACCCCGGGCGACCACGGGCGGCGGAACCGGGCCTCCAGTTTTGCCCACCGAAATTATAAGCTTTACTAATTAAATTCAATGCAAATCTCGATGTGTAGTACACTTATACATTCATATTTGGGGCCTCATTTTTTCGTGATGCACCGGGCCTCCGTTTACTTTAAGACGCCCGTGTATATTGTTATGTGAAAACTATTATGGTTATTACTTGATGTTATAGAATCTGAGATGCTATGCTGTTTTTTTTTTCACACCTAAGTTACAAATTTTCCTCCAATGCAGATGGTATACAATGGTGCATGCTGATGGTTCCGTTTTACAAACATGGCAAATCTTGAGGGAGCATGGGATACAAGGTTTTAGTGACATATGGCCAAAACCCTCAATTACCGCGTGCAAAATCATCTTTTGTTATGGAGCTTTTGAGGCAGCCCTTCAACTACTCTTACCAGGGAAGAGAGTAGAAGGCCCTATATCTCCCAAAGGAAATCGTCCTATCTATAAGGTCTGCTATATGCACGGCTGGATATTGTCATTCTTTTCATTTTCCTTATATACAGATATTTCTGTTTGATATAGTTTCTTCTTATGCTACTAGATTTATTTCTTGTTGATAATGTGTAGCAGATACTGAGATAATCTTTTCCTTGTTTCTGTTGCAGGCAAATGGCATTGCAGCCTTCATTATCACCTTGGCCACTTACGTCGGGCTTTGGTGGTGAGTACATGGTCTAATTTATCTATTTTCAGCTTCTTGTATTATCCTTGTACATCAATTAAATAGATTGAGTGTTTTGAACTTGCCAAAATGGTGCAGCATCTTTGTTAACTATTGTCGGTGTAAAGTGCAAGGAGAAATCAGAAGTCGGGTTTTCTGACTTCTGGTGTTTGAACATGCCAATTGTCATGGTTGCATGGTGTTTTAAAATCAGAAGTATTATCTCCGTCCTAGGTTTACCATTTGACTTTGGTGGTCAATCATTATCAACTTTGTTGTGAAAAAATGTTGGTTAAAGTTTGCGTTGTTTGGCTACCTGTATCAAATGGGCACAATGTAGATGTGATGGCGGGAGCTCCTTCTTTGATCTAACTGGTTAATGCTCTCTGCAGCGTTCATGCTATGATGTGCCATAATATGGCTGTCAACTGTTAAAATTATACATTATATTTGTCCATTTATGTAGAGTTATTAACACCCATTATTACTTGTAATATTTTGCTGCTGCACTATACGTTTTGCGTTTCTTTGCATTACAAGTATCCGTCAGTTGACGCAATGAGATATCCCCCTTATTTTTACTAATTGCCAGAACGCTTGAGGCACTAGGGTAGTGTTGTTATTGTCTACTCCTATGCTGGGTGTTTCAATTAAGGATTACGATGCATATCGTTCTCTGTATGAAGCTTTTATTTATAACATTTTTCGTGTTTTCTATGAAGTTTTCATGGTATGAACATATTTTATTTGAACGAAAGGCTACATGTAATATAAGGATGAACTATAGTGTTTACCTAGTTTTATTGATCTGGTTTCAGGTTTAATATATTCAATCCAGCCATTGTGTATGATCATTTGGGCGAGATTTTCTCGACACTTATATTTGGAAGCTTCATCTTCTGCATTTTCTTGTACATAAAAGTGCGAGTTACTAAAGAGTTCAATTGACCCTTGGTTTCCTTTTTACACAAACCATGTTTGTGGTTCAACCTTCTAACACAATATTGGTCTGCATGTAGGGGCATGTTGCACCGTCCTCCACCGATTCTGGTTCTTCTGGTAACTTCATCATCGATTTCTATTGGGTGAGTTTCATTGAACCACATAGTAGAAGGATGTACGTAACTTTAGTTCATAGAGTTCAGTTCCTATAGTCTAACAAGCCTCGCTCATAATGTTTGCACCTTTTGACAGGGGATGGAGCTCTATCCACGAATTGGTAAGAACTTTGATATCAAAGTTTTCACAAACTGCAGATTCGGGATGATGTCTTGGGCAGTTCTTGCTTTGACATACTGCATTAAACAGGTAGCCCATTTCACAATTCATTATCTGTTAACTGCATACTTGGATTCTATGCATCTATCTATCCATAACATTTAGTAATATGAATGTGAGGTACAAGTTTCTTTAGTTCATCTGTTTATAGTAGCAAAGATATGAGTAACCTGTTTCAAGACTTGAAACATGTTGGAACTGGAGTATATTCCTAGATCTTTCGGTAAAGAAATTGCTTTTCGACTCCATGAGTATTTAAGGTTGAGGCTTCTGTAGAGAAGTACAATGGTCGCATATTCATTTCTGTTTTCTAAAATACTTTTCTTACACTAATTGAAACGGCTATATAAATAGCCTTGTTCACATTATGATCCCTATTATTTTTTTTTAATTTGAGCTAGAAACTCGAGTCCAGCCCAGCTATGTGCCTAGTTTTAGTGGTTTAAGTTGCAGCCATGAAGGTCATGTTCTTCTACGAGTTATCTATCTTTACTGTCTACAGATATGATATTGAAACTGTAAATTGAAAACCTAATGCTTTACTTAGGTTAAAATTCTTTGCTGAAAATAGCTAAAGTACTCAAATTGTATAACGGAATAGAGGATGTATGAAGTGGCTTGTGATTGCCTGGGCTGTGATCAATAATTGCATAAAGGACAGCATCTAACATAACTTTTAGTGTTTGTTAAGTTCTCATAACTGCCATTGACAAAACAGAGGAGAGTGACCAACTCCATGAGATAGCAAAAAGAGGGACCCTAGCAAGTAGGTATAGTGAAAATCTCACGAGAGGCCTGATGTTCCTCTGGAGTTTGGTTTTTCGATTTTTGAAAGATCAAAAGGGATTTGAGTCTTGTTGCGACTAGACCAACTTCATAGTTGTTACTCAATATTGTATTAAATTTCTCTGGTAAAAAAGAAACCATTTCTGTTCTTTTTGTATCGGACAATTTCGGGAAACATGGCAAATGTGTCAAAGTTGAGGGCTACCATGTGTATTTCGTTGAAATAAATTCTATCTTGGTATTGAAACCCCCCCTCTTTTATTTCATGCAGTATGATCTTTATGGTAAGGTTGCTGATTCCATGGCAATAAATGCTATCTTAATGATTGCGTACGTTGCAAAGTTCTTTTGGTGGGAAGATGGATATTGGAATACCATGGACATTGCCCATGATCGAGGTTTGCCACCTTTGTGCTTTGCTTCTTTTTGTTTCATGAGATTATCAGTTTGCCTTACACTGTTTTTATAGCGTCTCTATGTAGGATTGTAGTGTCTCTTTAACTTTTTAGACCATGCATATTGGGATCATATTATCCAATATCAGCTGTAATGTATCGCCATTTACGTAAAGGATTTTCAACTCCCATAACGATATTTTCCAATTTATGAAGAATTGCTTAAATAGTCGATATAGAGATGGTAGTCATGATACAGCCAATATTTGACCTACAATAGGCTGTTAATGCCGATACTAGACCAATCCAATCTGAAAATAGGTTAAGCCTAGTTTGCATGGTCATATGAATGCCGATGAAAGTGCAAGATATTATGATTTCTATTGGAGCAATAGTGTCTTGGTTATCAGTTTCTTTTCCCATCATATTATAAACATGAAAGGTTCTTGTGACTCGTCACTTATGTACTTCTAATCTCTTAGACTTCAATTCATTTACGTTGATATATTTATGATAGATTAGTTCTGAACCTATCTTATGATCTCTGAAATTGATTTTGGCAGCTGGCTTCTACATTTGCTGGGGATGCCTGGCATTTCTTCCGTCTGTTTATACTTCTTCAGGCATGTATCTGGTCAAACACCCTGTGCATCTCGGAACCCAAGTAAGTTCCTCCTTAAGTCACTGGGATTGTCTTATCGTAAAAACCTGCAAATGGCAGCATAAGTAACTGAAAAATATATCTCATATTATCATGCTTTAAAGCAGTCACTATGTCGGTTGCTCTGAGTCCTAACGTTCTGATTACTGCTTCAGCTTTCACTTTCCATTCTCGCGGCTGGAGTCTTGTGCATTTTTATCAATTACGACTGCGATAGACAAAGACAGGAATTCCGTAGGACGAATGGTAAATGTTTAGTTTGGGGAAAAGCTCCATCTAAGGTGAACCACATATCTTGGCTTGCCTTTTTTTCTCTCCCTCAATCTACTTTATTTTCCATGTTAGTTAATCAATCATGTATTCAGTGAAAGCATATATTGAAAATCTCTTACAGATTGTAGCCTCATATACTACAACGTCCGGAGAGACCAAAAGTAGCCTTCTTTTGACATCAGGCTGGTGAGTTATATTCGGTTCTTCGTCCAATAATCTCATTTATAGTATCCCCATTTAACCTTGGTGGTCTAAAAATGTCAACTTTGACTAATATCAGATTACAACTTCCGTAAAATGGAAGTTAGGCGGTAAATGGTAATCATAAAAATTAGTTGGTCTTTTGTTCATTTATTTTTGCCAAACAAGGCATGTTCTTAATCGGAGGAACACCAATTTCTTTTGCTATCTGTTTATTTTACATTCATTCTCAGGTGGGGTTTGTCTCGACATTTTCATTACGTCCCTGAAATTTTGGCCGCTTTTTTCTGGACAGTCCCAGTTCTTTTCAATCATGTAAGGCAAATTCTTAAGATTTGGTTTTTTTTTTGCGTGTGTGTGGTGGTTCCATTTTATCCCCAAAACTGTCGTGATTTTGCCTTTTTCTCCTCTATCTTTAAGTAATTAAAGTATTGTGCTTACTTTCTGCAGTTTCTTCCTTACTTTTACCTGATCTTCCTCACCATCCTCCTTGTCGATCGAGCTAAAAGGGATGATGATCGATGCCGATCCAAGTAAGCCAATTGATACTGCTGCTTTGTATAAAACTGTTGTGACCACAAATTATTATTAAACTGTCTTACTGAAAAACTTAGTTTCTAGTTGTTTAATTAACTGATTTAGTGATCACCAGATGAGTGCTATGACGGTGTGACAATAAGTCATTGTTAGACCGTCTTACACAAAACCTAATATCATTTGGTGATCTCCAAATGAGAAATAGTACTTGGCCGGTGTTACAATAAGTTACTGTTGGCCTTCTTGCCGGAAAACCTCCGTAAAAAGTTTACTTGTTTGTAAAACGGAGAGTTTCACGGTCACAATTTCACAAAGAATTTCCGTAATAGACATGTTTCATAACTACAAACCCTAATATGAACGGGGCGACTGTTCGCAGGTATGGCAAGTATTGGAAATTGTACTGCACTAAGGTTCCTTACAGGATCATACCAGGAATCTACTGAGAGTTCCCTTTTGTACGATCAAAGTCTTTTTCTGTTCATCGTCGTTTAGCTAGCACAGCTTCTTATGGAACTGACTGTCAAAAAAAAAAAAAGAAGCTTCTTATGGAACCCGATACTTGTATCATAGACAATGCTGTATTTTGCTGGATGTAGAATTACAACAGTTGTAGCCGTTTTGTACAGTTTATAAACATAACCCATTCCGGGAGGTGGTTACTTGTGAAATGATGCAATGTGGGTTATTTTTTTCCAATATTAACGAATACTCAGATGAGCGACTGCATGGTTTAAGCGTCATGTATGTAAGACAGTTGGAACTCTTGGAAGCAAGTCGATTTTGTAGAGATTTTGAAGCAAGTTGATTTTGTCTGTAAGACAATTGAAGCAAGTCGGTTTTGTAGGTGTTGCTCTTTTGCAACAAATGCGCGACATTTTAACTTACACGACACACGTAGATACAGGATATCAGGTGGTTGATTTCTATACTATGTTAGATCCCCATGAGGCGGAGGAAATGTAAGAGGGACGATGTTATTCCTTGACACCTTAAAATCTCTTATTGTAAGGGACGACTCACTAACCACAAATTCGACACTTACTTTGGATGTCCCGAAAAACTATCTAAAAACATTATCTCATTTTCACCGTATTCTTCCTGTTCGACTTTTTGTGACTGAATTTGCGACACCATTTTCGTAAAGACTTGGGTATCGTCCAAAATTTCGTCGTAGTTTTCTCGACGCTTAAGAGGATAAGATAGTGGTGTTAATTTATACATAGCTATCAAATATCAACCACACCTATCTATCTGTTACTTCATTTCCTTACCATGTCTTCATTCCTTGTCAAACACCCATTAAACACACATCTAAGCCTCCCCAACTTACCAAAACCGAAACCATGGCGGAATTCAGTCATTTCGGCATCACTCCCAGTCCCAGCAAGAGATAGGGTCATAGACTTCGGCAAATACAAGGGCCGAATGCTAGGAACGCTTCCGTCAACCTACCTGAAATGGGTTTCTAACAACCTTAGAGCTAGGGACTTTGAGGAGTGGGCCCACCTGGCTGATCAAGTCCTGCAAGACCCGGTTTACAATGACCGTGTCGAGTGGGAGTATGCTGATAAGCTTCTGAATGGCAATGTGTCAGGCTTGAATTCTATGAATGTACGCCCGGTTGATGAGTTGCTTGAGTTGAGTCAGAGGTTTGGGTGGGATAATGAGGATAAAGCTGCGTGGGGTCGGGTTGATTTTCAGATGCTTGGGACGTCGAAAGGTGGGAGAATTCCGAGAGTTAAGGAAGGGAGTAGGCCTGCAGAGAGTCGAGATTCTGGTCAAATGAATGACGCGAAGTTGAGTGTTGAAGAGACGAGAGTTGACAGACGAGAGAGGTTGAGAATGAGGAGAAGTGTAAGAAATGTGGATGACAGTAAGCGGGGTACTAATGTAGGCGAGGAAGAAGGGAGAAAAGGCGGTGCTGGAAGCCGTGATAGTGCAGTGGCGGGTGTTTATAATCCGTTTCCTGGTAGAGAGACGCTTCTTAAAAAGGTTCTCAATCGGAGAAAAATCGGGTAATGTCTTCGTATGAAGTTATCAATTTTGAGTATAGAGAAAAGAAAAGTACGGAGTAGAATTTAATGTTTTTCTCGATGTAATCTTCACTATGATTTATGAATCAATAAAAACCGTCTCTACGAGTTAAAAACGCATTAGACATTCCGTTGTTTCTTTGATAAAACTGAATTTTTTGTACAATGTGTTGATATGCATAACTTTGTATGTTGTTTCATGTTGCTGTGACCTGTATCGGAACCACTTTAAAAAATAATGTTGTGAACAGAATGCTCTTGGTCTTGGGCACGGTCATTAGCCGGTGGGTGACCGTCTAATAAATCACATGCGTGTAACAAGACTGTATCATGATTCATGACCGATTTATAAAGGTTTGAAAAGTTATATCTAGCGCGTTTTGATAGGGTATCGACTTTTCTTGTTGAATCGACGATTGTGAATACGGATTAGGCTTCATGTCATTATCTATGATTTAGGTGGTCATACCATACGCGTAGTGACTTGCAGAATTAAGCTAAGCCCTTCTGTAATCCTGGTTTCTTCTGCATAAATAAATTGTACACCAACATTTATTTACAGATTATTTTTTCTGATTAGTTGACTTGTTAATTTGGATCATATTCTTTTGCACATAATTTATAATCTTCAATTAGCTAATTATTGATTTTATACCGAATGATTGTGATGGACTTATTATGGCTGTAAAAACAAATAAAGGGTTGCTTTCTAAATTATTTGATTAATTTTGTCTTATGCCTCTTTTAATCCATGATTTGGTTGCAGGATTTCCTAGTTTAGTACAGTTTACTGGCAATTCTGTCCTAACAATGACATACTCAAAAGTAAACCGGACGATTATAATATTATGATCAGACTAGTCTAAAACTCATATTAGAACGCTGTATGTATATAACGAAAGTAATTCTTCACTAGTAGTACGTGTATGGACGCCATAAAACCGATATGGGGTCTTGAGATCCCACAGGTTTTTGTAGTCTTACCGTATAAAAAGCAAGCATGTGTAAAATTATACCGATTTTTACTATGCAAGACTCCGTTATTTTTATGGGTGGTTCTTGGATTTACGTTATGACCACGCTGATAAAATTCCGTGGGTACGCCACTGTAATAAGGCAGTTATCTATAATCTATTACAGTAATTTGCAAGTAGCATATCATCCAACATGGACTAATAATGCCAGAATTTGTGAAATGAACATGAGGCAATAATGGATACAAATACCAAAGCAAAAGGAAGTGCATGCAACTGGAAATCTGGAATGCTGCATCTGCATGCCTGCAATTGTCATTCTTAATATTTATCAATTGTTACTAGATTGCATCTGCTGGTTTCTCACTGTTAGAGCTTAGAAGACAGTTGCTCAGCTGTGAATTTGCTTATTCATATTTCCAACCAAATACGATCATGATAAAATAAATTTAAATGGCTCATTAAATGGTTGCG
>JAYMSF010001717.1:0-11482 GCA_036897335.1 Silene vulgaris
TCCGCCTCCTTTTGGATTCGATACCTGTCTTACCGCTAACTATTTAGTTAGTATTGAGTTAGGTTTACTTTGATTTAGGGGACACGACTTTACCCTTGTCATGCCACCAACATTTCCTTCAAAAAACTCCATTCAAATAAATCATATGCTTTCTGGAGATCAATTTTCATCAACACTCTAGGTGAACAACACTTCATGTTATATAACTTTACTAGGTCCTGACAAATCAGTATATTCTCAACAATGTCCCCATCTTTTACAAAAGCACTATGGGTTTCACAAATAATGTCAGGTAATACACAACTCGGCCTATTGCATAGTAGTTTAGTGATACATTTGTACACCACATTGCAGCAAGCAATGGGCCTAAATTGAGACACCAAAGTAGGCAACTCTACCTTTGGAATAAGAGTAAGGATAGTATGATTCACCTGCTTCAGGAGTTTCCCGGCCAAGGACAAAGAAATCCATGACAACAACAATCACAGAATCCCCAATAACCTCCCAAGAATCCTTGAAAAATTGACTAGAAAATCCATCTAGGCCAACAACCTTTGACCCTGGGGTGGAGAAAATAGCCTCTTTAATCTCAATGGGGGTAACAGGTCTAAAAAAATGGCCTTATGCTCGGCCCTTATCGCCTTTCCCTGTTCCACAACAGGCACATACACTAATTGTATTGTCTTAGCAGTCCCCAACAGCTCCATATAGAACTTTTCAAATGCAGCATTACCAGAATCAGGATCATCACGCACTTCAAGTGCTCTTATTTGCTCTTCCCCAAGAGGAGCAAAAGAGCTCATCTTCATTTTTTTCTTTATAAAGAGCGTCTTCTCTCTCATTAGAGAGCTCTTATTGTAGGGGAAAAACACCCTTATTGTGCTCTCCAATTGTAGGGACCATTTGGAGAGCACTTGGAGAGCCCCTACTACACATGCTCTTACATATGCGGGATGATTGGGTCCGTCTTGTTTCATACCTGCCATCAATTTTTATTTCGTTGCAATCATATTGTATTTGGCTTACTTTATGGGGTAAAGTAATCTGGCTTTTCTTTACCCTTAGGTATCAGAACAAGCTCTGTGTCGAATGGAACTGCCCCGAGGGACACTATTGCAAGCTTACTAGCTTCACTAATGGAAATTGTGCGGACAACAGTTGCTTGTGAATGTGTGTATGTTCGCGCTATGGTAGTGAAGGCATTGATCTGGATGCAAAGTCCACATGAAACATTTGATGAACTGAAATCCATCATCGCATCAGAGCTATCAGATCCTGCATGGCCAGCGGCATTGTTGAATGATGTTCTTCTCACTCTACATGCTCGATTTAAGGTTACGTATCTTGTGCTGCTAACTTGGTTAGATATTAGTATCCTCTTTATGGTTTGTATCCGTACGGCCAATCTATTATTGGTAGATCAAAGTATGTCGGGTGGTAAACCCCATCTAGTTAGCGGTGTTTTTATAGTAATTGCAGTGACCTGATTCAGCCTACTGATTGCCACTCATGTGGGATTTTATTATCAACTTTCAACACCCTAAGGGAAGAAACATTGTTTCTTGTTTGTGAGATAAGTGTAGCAGTTGGCTGTAGGTGTGTAACAACGAAACTCAGAGTGGTCCTAAGACCTTAATGTAACTTATCTAGAAATCTCACAAGCAAGTGCTAGGATGTAGGCTAGGGACACTTGGCTCCTTTGGCAATTTGTTATCTTTTTTTTTTTTATATTTGTTGCTTAGGGAATGTCAGGGGACTTTGAGTGTGGAGAGGGTAAGGAATCTTGACCCCCGTACCTTAAGGAAACCCCTGCCTGAGGCACTCTGATTCTTGGTTAGCAACAGTGTTATGATACCATCTACATGAGATTGAGAGATGAAAATCAAACTTCCAACCTCTTGGCTCATTGGCTGGGAGGTAAGAGCCCATATCAGTTAAGCACCGATAAGCTCATCTACGGCTATCTATTGTTATATTATAGACCATCACTGTCTACAAGGCTCTTATTCTCATAATCAGTTGACGTATTAGAGAACTGGGTGTCAGAAGTGAGTGGTAGCTTAGACCACAGCTTGGGGACTTGTTGAAATTAGACTTGCTATTAAGTGAACTCATGAGACCCCTATAAATGAAATATTTCTTGCTTAATAACTGCCAGCAGGAAATATGCATATCCTTTGTGAATGCAGGAAATTAAGCAATGACTTATTTACTTCTTTCATGCAGTAAGAATTGTCATTTAGGATAAAAGTTATTGTTGGAATTTGTATTAAGCAATAAATTGTTAGAGCAAAGCAGTTATTAAAATTAATCCCATGCCCACCTCTCTCCCTTTACAAAACATGCATATTTTCTATTTATTTTCTTTAGAGTCGTTATCGACTTGTCATCTTATTTACCACAAACTCTTGTATGTGAAGATCGTACAATAAAGTTTTTGCAAGACTACTTTACTTAGAGATCAGTGACTCCTTATATATTTTTAGTAACCCCTTTAAATCGAGAATTACCCTTGTAGCTAGTAATCATTTTGATAGCGTTAATGACCATTTTGTCATTGGCAGAAATATACTTTTATCTAGTGAACCATTCTGTATCATCAGTAACCATCTTAGACATTAATGACTTTAATATTCAATTGTGAAATAGTCTCATAATAACATGTCTATAAGACTTACAAGAGACAAAGGCTTAATTTAATATGCTGTACTTTTTTCATTATCTATTGGCATAAGAGTATGCATTACTTCCTAAGGTGGCCTTATTTCATTATTTTCATCTGACTGCAGGCAACCCCTGATATGGCCGTGACTCTACTTGAAATTGCTCGTATATTTGCCACTAAAGTTCCTGGAAAGATAGATGCCGATGTACTGCAACTGCTGTGGAAAGTAAGTGTGAATTTTATCTGAATTTCGCACTTCTTTCAATTCTTGTGTAATGAAACTCTGTATAGTGTACCTTTTTCAGTTTCATGTAAGTTTGCATTGGTTTACCATTTCTAATGGTGATGTAAGATGATGAAATTGCACCAACCCTGACAAATTGCATGGATTTGTCATGAAAGGATGGATGCGGGAGGAGTTAGAAAATGAATTAGCATGTGTGCCCCCCTTTGACATAACATACTGGCTGCTATACCCTTCAGAAGACTTTATATTATCAATATGCAACATAGTGCAATAGTTCTGTTCATGGCAGATCACGTTGTTGATCCCCTTTTTCAGGATGAAACACTAGCAATAGATAAGTCTTGTGCTAAAATTTTACACCTGACCAAAGTTTTCCAAAGTTATTTATGAGTTTGGTCAACTCGATTTTGGCTTGAGCAAGACTTGAAAAATAAAGTTTGGAAAACATGTTACTTGGCAAGGCTCCCCTGTTAACCATTCGTTATGGGCAAATATCTCTTTTGTTTTCTTTTGCGATGGTTCACACTGATTGTGTGATTCTCTGTTGCACGACGAGTTTGTTACTTGCTGATTGCTAGAAAGGCATAATAATCCGTTCTTTTATATTCTGGCAAAGTGCCAACATCCTGTGGTATTGACACAGTTTACTATATCCAGTCTACTTTACCTTGTTCTGATCCTTCATTGATGTTCGATGTATTTAGAAAATTATTATTGCATTGTCAGTTGTTTGCTTTGTGTTTGTGGGTTTAGTACATCTCTCCTCACCACAATTGATGTCCATATTATGTCTAGACTAGTTATTGTGAAATTTGTAATAATTTAGCTGATAAACTCCTGGAATAATTTTCCTGTCATTGTTGCAGACATGCCTTGTTGGGGCAGGTCCTGATGGCAAACACACTGCTTTGGAAGCAGTGACTATAGTTCTTGATCTACCGCCTCCACAACCAGGATCAATGGCGGGAATTACTTCTGTGGATAGAGTTTCAGCTTCTGATCCAAAGTCGGCTTTGGCGTTACAAAGATTAGTCCAAGCAGCGGTAAATATATATTCTTTCCATCCCATTTGTATTGTCCCCATTTGAGTTTTGGTGGTCGATAAAGGTTGACTTTGGCCGACATTTTCTTATAATATGCAATAAATATTACCTTTAAAAGTTGATAATATGAAAATTGGTTTTTGATATATCAAAAGTGACAAATTTGACATTGTAATGAGTGTTGTGTGTTTACATATATTTTGAGAAGTTAATGGAAAATTAACATTGGTTGACCATACAGTAAAAGTGGGATGAAACCTGAAGGGAGTATCTAGTATCTAGTGTCTTGTTTTTTTCTTTTCATTTAAGTATCATGTTGAATTTTATTCTGTTATTATGTATATTTGTAGGTGTGGTTTCTTGGGGAAAATGCAAACTATGCTGCATCTGAATATGCGTGGGAGTCTGCTACTCCACCAGGCACTGCATTGATGATGTTAGATGCTGATAAGATGGTTGCTGCTGCCAGTTCTCGCAATCCTACTTTAGCTACTGCATTGACTCGACTTCAGAGATGTGCCTTTAATGGCAGTTGGGAGGTATGTTCCACCTAAATATTTTAAATAGTCAGTTAGTTCGAGTTATTTTCAGACACTTCTTATATGTTTTCAATTCTGTGATTTGAAGGAACCCAGTATTCATGTTTATTTTATGCTTGATGTTTTTTTTTCTTCCTTTTTTTTAATGAGAAAGCACAGAAAATGGTTTTCCTTCCCGGGAGAAGGAAGTTGTTATGCTTCGATTTTACTATTTTTTCTTAAATAAATCTCTATTTTTGAGGTTTTCATTTATTGTACAAGACAACAAGGTCCTTCAAAATTTATTATGTTCTCACTTTTTTCCTTCCCTCAATAGGTACGTATAATTGCCGCACAGGCTTTGACAACATTGGCGATCAGATCTGGCGAGCCTTACAGGCTCCAGATCTATGAGTTCTTAAACGCTTTAGCACAGGGAGGAGTGCAGGCTAAGTTTTCTGATTTGCATGTTAGCAATGGTGAAGATCAAGGTGCAAGTGGTACTGGACTTGGATCCCTATTAAGTCCGATGATTCAGGTACTAGATGAAATGTATAGAGCGCAAGATGAACTGATCAGGTGAGAATCAGAATTGCATTCTATTAAAATGTTAAAGTAAAATGGGTTCAGTATTTGTTTTCATAAACTTTTAATTAGTGGCTGTGTTTTTTCTCGTCCTTTTTCCCAGTCTGTTTTTCTGTTCACAATATATAGTTTATCAAGTAGTTATCTGTGTTTACAGGGACATAAGGACCCATGACAATGCAAACAAGGAATGGACTGATGATGAACTCAAGAAACTGTACGAGACTCATGAGAGACTGGTCGATCTTGTTTCACTGTTTTGCTATGTTCCTAGAGCAAAGTATCTTCCTCTGGGACCAACAAGGTATGATATTATGGATTCATCAGCATTCCTCAGGGACTAGTCTTGTATAGCTGCTTAGAGGTTACCCTCTATTATTCGGGTCTTTTCATTTATTGTTCTTGTTCAAACTCTGTGACAGTGCAAAACTTATTGAAATCTATCGCAACCGGCATAATATTAGTGCATCACTTGGTTTGAGCGATCCAGCTGTAGCAACTGGGATTTCAGACCTTATTTATGAGTCAAAAGAGACGCCTACTGAAACTGATGGACTTGATGATGACCTTGTCAATGCATGGGCAACTAACCTTGGCGATGATGGCTTGCTGGGGAAAGATGCACCTGCAATGAATAGGGTATGTGCTTTCATTTGTTTTAATTGCTTTAGTTATGATAAAAAGATTCAAGTGTAGGAAACATCTAGGATACCACTAAAAAAGGGTTTATATCTATTTATCATTTGTTACTCTGGCCATATCCTTTCGCTCTGCATTTTTAAACTTTGTCCCGTGCTTTCATGTTCATCCTTGTAAGGTAGCAAGGTGTGGATTGTGGACATTAAGGAAGAAGGGTTGGGTTTGTCTAGATGGTCACTTTAATATATAGTATTATAGTGGTTCACTTGGAAAAGTAAATCTTCAGTTATTTTTTGTCATTGCTTGCGTTCATTCAATTTTTTTTGTTTTTTTTTTTTTGTTCCGGGAAAAATGTATAGCATTTTGATTCGTTTGCATTGTAAGTTTTGCAAAATTATCGTTATACTTGTATTGATACCTAGTAGGTATTTTCTGCGGTTATTTCTTCACTTTGTCAGCTTCTGTGTTATCCAAAGGAAAGATTTCTTAAGCTCCCTAATCCCCAGCTGTAAGTAGGAACCTCTTTAGAGGCACTGGGGTGATGGCATAGGTAATGATAAGGAAGAAACAATTATATAGCTGGTAGTCTGGTACAACCATACAACTGCTTTGCTCTTAGACTAACCACTTTTCATGCCTTCATTTTGTAGGTAAATTATAGTTCAAAAAAGTGTCCATGGTTTTAGCCTTGTTCAAATATGATTTTTTTAGATAAAATTATAAAAAATCATATAGCTGGTTCAAGCTCAGTTTTTGTCTGCTAGTGTGTCGAGTCTTCGTTGCATATTTGATTTTCTTGTGGTAAAACATAGTTGTAATGCTTCCAGAAGTGTTCTTTTTTTCCTTTCTTTTTCTTTTCATGGTTTCTGTTTATTGGCAATATCAAGTGGCTGTTCCATACTCGATTCACTTTGATGATCATACCTTCTTTTAAAAAAAATGCACACTGTTTTTGCTAGGTTAATGAATTTCTGGCTGGCATGGGAACTGATGCTCCTGATGTCGACGAGGAGAATATATTTGCTAGACCTTCAGTGGGTTATGATGATAATATATGGGCAAATAAACTTTTGGAGCCCACAGAACTGGAGGTAGTATCTGAACATTTTTTTACGTTTTTGTCCTCACCCTTCGTCTATATTCTGTTTTAAAAGTTACTATCCCCGCATTATCTCTTTCTAGTATTTTCAGAGGTTGTAAATACAACTTATTGGCGCGACACTTCTATTTTCCAGGAAGACGATGTGAGATCATCTGGATCTTCTTCCCCAGATTCTGTTGGAACCTCCATATCGTCGCATTTCGGAGGAATGAACTATCCATCATTATTCAGTTCAAAGCCATCATATGGGGCTTCACAATCATCGGTATGGTAACTGACGCTTAAATGTGCTGCCTTTGAAAACACGAAACCTTTTTTCATTTTTATTCCACTATTTGGAAGCTATTTATTTTGGAAATATGTCAGACACATACATACCTTTTTTTTTATTACTCGTAAAATATATAGGAAGACAAGTTTAATAGAGTTAGGTCAATTTGGAAAGAAAAAAATTAGGGATAAAGAACCTAGCAAACACCCAAATGCCTAATTACCCAAATATTGCCTCAATTTGTGGAAATCAAACAGCGCTTCCAAAGAAAAATTTAACTTCAAATACGAGGGTTGGATGTACGCAACCTTATCGCTTGCTGATTGCGAAGGTTGTTTCTGATAAACTCTTAGTCGAAAATGCAATGATGCTACTTCATTATAAAAGAAGCGCACCAGGTTTTGAAAGCCATTCCAAAATGAAGAAATTTAGAATTAGTGATTTTTTTGGCTCCAAATTTGATTGATGAGAATCTTCGAGATGTACTTAGCTTTGATTGTTGTGTCAATCTATGCTCTTGTGCTATATGGAGTGGCAGTAGTAATAGTAACAATTATTTACTGCAGGAGAAAGCTTCTAGCAAAACTTCTATGGGCGGTAGCTCATCCTTCTATGAGGGTTATGCCTCTCCGGTCAGTCATTCTTACTGATTCTCCTTCATGATTTTTTCACTTTTTAAATCTTCTGATTCTTTTAGCATTTTCAGATTAGAGAAGAACCCCCACCATACGAATCACATGCTTTTGAAGGAGATGACTCATTTGTGAATCCGCTTGCTGGTCCTGGTTCACGTAGTTTTGGATCCCAGGAGGATGACCGAGTTTCTTCTGGTAATCCTCGACCTGGAACTGCATTGTACGATTTCACAGCTGGTGGAGATGATGAGGTAAATTTAGCGATGTAACCCTTTCGTATTTACTGCTGTATCTAATATTTTATATGGTGAAAGATATTTTCTTTTCTGATTTTTTTTTGCCAACATTAATATACGTTTTTCAGTTTTACCTGTACACTGTGCAGACAAGCCACTTCATTGTTGTCCTATGTTTAATGTACTTGTCTGATTCTACTCTCCCGTTCTTGCAGTTAAATTTGTCAGCTGGTGAGGATGTTCAGATAGAGTATGAAGTAGACGGGTGGTTCTATGTAAGTAATGTTGTAATAGTAATGCTTTTGTGTAGCCATCTATCGTGTAGCTAAATTTTTGGTTTTCTAATTGTAGCCCTGTAGGAAGAATAGTGTGGTGCGTAGTGTAAATTCTTTTAATAGTGCACCTTTCTATCTCTTTCCTGCCGTTTCCCTTCTTTACGTTCTTCGATATTGATTTGAATGGGTATTGGTGGTGCGTTTACATTGACTGGGTAGGGATTCCACGGTTCTGCTGTGTGAAATGGGAGAACTACTACTTTCTCGCTAATGTCAACATTGGATCAAGAAATGATTTCCCCTTGTATTAAAATGTTTATCGCTCACTGTATCAAAGCTGTCACTCAGTTGATACAGTAACTACAGTGTATGATAAACATTTTTAATCTGAGGTTATTCATTTTCATCTAGGTATTAATACCTACATTGAGTTGCTCGCTATTTTTTAATCTGGATTATGATTGGATAAAGCAAATTGACTTGCTAATTCTGTTTTGAAGTATGTTATTCATTTGATACAACACTTGATGCAATTTTTTGCTACAGCATTGGACATCGCTCGTTGTGCTTAGTCTGACTCTCTCTTTAAAACATGCAGGTTAAGAAAAAGCGTCCCGGAAGGGATGGAAAGATGGCTGGCCTAGTACCAGTCCTGTATGTCACTCAGTCTTGATCACTGTATTTTCCGGGTACATTCTATACATCTTCCTTGCAATTTCACACGACATCCGCGGAAAGCTGTTGCTCATATTATAGTTGATGAAGAAAAACAGCTCACGGAAGAAATGACGAGTTGTACTTGTGCTTTACGAAGATCCAGTTCTTTTGATTGGTGAATCACGTTGATAGGAGTATACAGGTTTGATACTAGCCACCAACTTGTGCCTTATATTTTAGCTTGTGATCTTGCAAATCTCCGGCTCACAATGAGACCCTGTAATCGAAAGCTAGTGTGACGGTCTCGTATATACACATTGTAAACAAAGCAGAAGAGGTAATTCTAGTAGAGTTCAGTTGTAATATTTCTTATAACCTCAACGATAGTATTCATTGTTTGCCATGATGCAATTTGTATGCATCATATTTTTTTATAGATTCATAGTAGTAATTGGTTTGGCTGAGTTATAAATGCGTTAAAAGAAGTTTGTGCGAGTCTTTGGACGTCGTCTGACAACGATTTATCGTGATTCATGACCATTGTTTGATTTGTTACCTTGTTTCCCTTTCAAATTCAGTCAATTTTTGTATGATGTATAATCAAGATTTGTACTTCCTATATTATTTGAAAGGATGGTTTCCTGATCCATTTCTAGATTTAGTTTTTATTACGTCATTCAAAACTAATTTTTTTTATGGAAAATTTCCATGTGTTCATGTGTTTTGTCCCTTTGTTCATGGTACCTCTCTTTGTAAGAATGTGCCAATAGTGCCCTTAAGTTTCGCTTTTTATGCGTAATGTTTCCTTGTTGGATAATGGACGTTAAATTAGAGTACTCGAGCCTGGTCAATGGATAACTAATTTTGGCGCAAAATTTTGATTCCAGAACAACAGTTTAAAGAAATTAAAGATTGCATAAAATACCCTTGAGCTTCGTACTGTTGCACCACACAATGTGCAATAAAAAGAAGGGTACCCTAAAAAAAATACGAAAGTATGTATTCATATTTCATATTACTGTCATCATCTAAGCACTCACCATCAACATAGTTGCGATTATCTCTCTCTAAAAGAAACAACAAAAAAAAACCCCAAATCAATTTTTTCTGCTCCACCGTCTCCAACCGTCCACACCTGCCCCCTCGCTCTTCCCCTACCCAGTCGCCGGAGATGGGTTCGTTCTTTAGCCTATCTTCGGCGATCCAACATAACTCTTTTATCAAAACCCTCTTAAATCCTTTTGGTTCCGTTTTTCTTGGTTGCTAGTCGCCCTATCGACGCCTCCTCTGCTGCCGGTCTTAGAACAGTCCTGGTGTACCGGTGACGATCTTTCTCGTTGTGGTTTACCTTTTACCCAGTTCATCATCACCGTTGAGGTGTTGTTTGTGTGACCCGTTTTTCTCTGCGTGTCTCGTGGGCCGAAGTCTAGGTTTTCTGTCGGTGTTGCTCCCTCTTCGTCGGGGTTCTGCTGGCTTCTTGTGTGATTCTGTCGGTTTCTTTGCTCTTGAAGACGGTTTTGAAGACTTTCGGGTCCCGTCCCAGAGGTATCTTGTCCTGTCACCGCCGCTTATCCTTATCAATCCGGGGGTGATCCCCCCATTCCCCCCATCCCTGGTTTGATAGCTATGGTCTTGTTTTAGGTTGTTGTCGATGTTGTTACAACGTCCTTTTATGTTGCTTGGTTTCTTAGTGGCTGTCTGTTGGGTCCAAATCGGCGATCCCCCCATTCCCCCCCACCGGTTGATCCCCTCTTCTCTTGTCACTTGGAGTCGTCTTGTGTCCCCCCTAAGTTTTGTTTGACAGCTTGTCTGGTGGTGGTCCTGGGAGGTGTCTTTTGGCGAATCGGGTGTCTCAATAGAGTCCTTTTTCGTCTTGTTGTCTTGCTGGTGGTGCGCAATCTCCAGCTTCGGTTGTCTGCCGGCGTGTCCCTGCTTTTTCTGTGTCTGTTGGTGTGTTTTATGTTTTCTGGTTCTTGGGTTTAGTCTCTCTTCTGGTCCTCAAGGTGGTTGTTTGGTCCTTTTTCTTTCTCTCCGGGTGGTGTGTCTGGGTGATGTGCCTGGTTTCTAGGTTGGCTAGGTTCGTAGGTAGGCGGTGGCTTTTTTGGTGTCTGTTTTTTTTGAGGGGTTTTGTATGAGTTGTGATGGGTAGGGCGAAGTCAGGGCTGTGCAATGGTGTTGGGTGGCCCGGATGCGGTGGTCTCTTTCTCATTGTTCTTCATGAAAGGTCTTGCCTGGAATTGTAGGGGTCTTAAGGATCCGCTTGCCCCTTCTATTCCTAAAATGAGAGCTATATGTAGGCTTTTTAACAATAATTTAGATTTTATCTTCCTTTCCGAAACAAAATGTGATGTAAGTTCGGTTGATGTCCTTCTGCGCCCTATGGGTTTTCTCCAGTCCGTCGGGTGTAATGCTGATGGTCTGAAGGGAGGCCTGTGGGTTGGCTGGAAAAGTAGGTGTAAATTAGAGTGTGTCTTTATTAATTGTAATCTTATTATCCTTTTAGTTAATGAGTGTAAGGGTAGAAAGTGGTATTTGTGCTGTGTTTATGGCGAACCCAATCATACTAATAGGGGAGCTGTATGGGATACTTTTTCTTGTCATCTCAATTC
>JAYMSF010001718.1:0-11480 GCA_036897335.1 Silene vulgaris
ACGTATATCATTTCCTCTCACAAAATACCCATCAAGGGTGAGAGGGGGATTAGTTGTATTATTTCAATCATTTCATATGGATCACGTACAGTTTCTTGTTTTTTGATAAAATGTAAGAGTATATTATATCTAAAAAATGTCACCATACATGAGGAGCGGAAAGTCCGAAACAATTTCTTGTTTAAATCAAGCATATTCGTCTTAAATTTAAAATTGATTAAATAGGATATAAGAGACAAAAACAGAATGCTTAAGCATTATCAAATTTTTGTCTTATCTTTTTATATGTGATGCAATTTGGCCACTTTTAATTTTAAACATCCCGTATTAAGAGAAACTCATTGTATACGAATATTCATTGAATTTGTGAAAAGCTCTCTTTAGGACTTGCTGAGTTACTTACTTCACAAATTAACTTCATCCATGCATTGATGTCGAGAAATCTTTCAAACATATTAAGATCTACTTCCTTTATCTCGATCATTCGTTTATCTATTTCATTTTATGGTGTCTCAGTCAATTGTTTACCTTTCTATTTGGGAATGACTTTGATGAACAATTACTCATCTACACTCAATTTGGTCAACTTGTCATCCAATAACTGATCCCTCCTCTTTTCTTGATCTTTGTGCCAACATCAAAGATAAATAGATGACCAGAACAAAGAGAGTATTTCCTTTGAAAACAAGACGTATTATACAATGAAAATGCGCAAGCAAAAGTAAAAACAAATAGAGCACCTAGTTACTACATAATACACTCTCTGGTCTGTCCCAATTATTATTGCACTTTTTATATTCTTTATAAAAGACATTTCTATATATTGAAGTTACACAAATAACTAAGACGAAGTGAAAACTAATTGTATATACAATAATACAACGTAGGTTCTAGGAAGTCTTCATCACAATGTCATTTCTTATATATGTTCACTTTAATGCATGCTTAAATACTCCATATCTTAGTTTTCGAGATCGATGAAAATCCATAACGTCTAAATTGTCCAACCTAAACCCTAATCAAGAATGAAACTTAGAAACCTTTGAGTATGAAACAATGCAAATCCATTGATCATGCAAACAAATAACATGGCCACTACTATACACCATCAGTAACTACTGATTGACGAAAAACGAGTGTTTTATATTACGATGAAAGTAAGTGTAAATTATTCACCGAGATATAAGGAGTATTTCTTTAGATTGTGTTTTTTAAGAAATTTCTTTGTATTTGATACTTCCGTACATTACTCCATTGGCCGGAAGACCCTCTTAGCTTAGTAGAATACGTAGTTCGGAGACCGATGTCAGAGAAGTCAACTAACGTGCATAAATATGCTCTTAAAATTAACATGAGGTGGATAGGCTCAATTACCTCAAACAAGAAGCTTTCCTTGAACATTGTACACAATTTGTATTTTCACTTCGACTTGTTTGCGAAGGTTACAAGCTTCTGACCTCTTACAACTCGTTTTTCTTTTTAACATTCTCTAAATCGACTTGTGACCATCACAAATGAGAATTTGTGTTGTGTTTTTTACACGGTTTCACCATGAGTTTAAGAAATCAAGCTAATTATGCAAGTATAAATACGCAATATAAACTAACTACTCCGTATTTAAGTTGACACTACCACAAATGTATTTGAAATGGTAGAATTTTTTTAATGAGGATGAACAGGTAACAGTATAAGGTAACTTCGTAAAAAGTTTGAAAATTTCCAAACGTTAGTTAGACGAACGTCTCTATTAACCCCCCCTTGCTCCACTACACCACTACGGTGTATTCGTCTTTTTGTACCAGATTCACTAAATAATGTATGCACATGAATGACATGATTGTCGATGACTTTAAGCCCTATTTTTTTAGCTGTTAGGAGTTGAAGTAATTGTTAATTTGTAAAAAAGATAAGATAAACTAAAACAGAAAGAATGGGACCTCAAGCTCTCGAAAAGTGATCACTAGGAATGTTGAAACTCATCAAATACTCCGCGGATAACTGTCCCATTATCCATTTTCGTCTATTCCCATAACTCTCTCATTGTCCATTTTTGTTAATGTTTTTTCTTACATAATGACTATAATACCCTTGTTACTTTTCATTATTTACAACTCAACCACCCTTAACCCATCCTATTATTTACAACTCACCTCCTCTTGTTGTAATTTAACTCACTTTCTTAATTCTTATATCATTTCAACAATGAGACGGTTATCCAGAATATGAGGAAGTAATTAGCAACGATTGTAGTTAAACTTGGGCCAAGTGCTCTTATTTCGTGGCCCACATCATATGGGCCTCCAAAAACATGAAGGAATAAACTGATACCACAGTTTCAGGAATAAACTGATATCAATTTAGACAATCCGTCTTTTATTGCCAATCCAGATTGATTAGCTTCTAGCTCTCCTGTCTCCTAGGTTATGAATTATGATCCAAATTTAAACCTTTTCGGGTTGAGATGATTTCTTTGCACTAACCACCGGTTAGTCTATATGACGATGATTTCCCATTATGCGTGCTCTAAACTAAGCCTTTAGGTTATATTATCGGAAACTAAAGTAAACAACTTTCGAAAGTAATTATCAAAATTAAAATGTAAATTTGGCTAACAATAACATAAGTAGAGTAGTTCGAAGTCCACTTTAGCGCCCTTCAAAGTACCTTTTTTACCCCACAAATTTCAACCTGCAAGTCACCGGTATAGTCGATATTCATGAAAACTTCAGAGAAAATGACATTGAGTTCAAATCCCGTCGAAACCCTAATAAACACAATCTCTAGTCCAAGTGTGAAAACAAACACAAATTCTCACTGAAGATAGGCACTATCCGTCACAAGCTGTCAAGCTGAAGACGGGTCATGCTCATCTCACAACATGCAAGTGGCAATATCCATAAAATACTTCATTTCCACCTCACTTGCCCTCCCACTTGCTTTATTGTGAGAGGGGCATGACCCGTCTTCGGCTTGTGACGGATAATGTCTGTCACAAGCAAGACGTATTGGAAAACAAAATAGAACATTCTACCAATGGTATTGACATCATGTCTCACCAAAGAATCTGAAATAGGAGCCCCTACCACATTGATGTGGACTATGGTGGTGCAATTACAGCAAAGTGACTTTAACCTTTTATTCCCATCATCAAAAGTCTAACTAAATACTCTAAAGTCTACCTCTTTTGTATTCTATGTCCTTCACTATGCTCCACTGGTTTATAAAGTTTGTTGCTCACACTTCTCATGCACTTATGCTCATCTGTCACAAACTCACATCCACTTACTCTGCATTTTACTAATTAGGAATCGGGATTGATCCAGCTGTCGATGAATACAATAATACACAAAATAGATAACGAGTCATAAAACAATGGTCGTATAATGCTATGTGGGGAGATAACGCTAAACATAAGCATTGAACCCAACTGTAAAAGAAACGCGTACAACCAATACACATCCAAAAATATATAAAGACTGGTCGATCAGCCGTCCCAAACCAGCTAACCCACTTATACATTGACTGTAAATTCATATTGAATTCAATCAACGATTAAGTCATTAAACATTCAACTCGAGTCGGCTTTTAATCACCTGTAATGGAAACAGGTGGAAAATGTCTCACCATAATAAGCATATTGCACCTTTCATAGGGAGTAGGGAGTAGGCAGTACATACATAATACATTCTATGCTTACTATCATTTGTTTTGTGTCTAACTTTGATTGGCTACCTTTCCTATATCTTTTACTCCTACTCCTCCTCACCCACCTGTCAACCTGCTATATTAAACACACAAATAACAACTTCATTCATCTACTACTAATTTGATTGTCATACATACCACCTGAATCAACAAAATCTACCCAACAACTCCTCACTTCCCAACCAAAATCTTCCCAAAAATCAATGCCATTAGAAATAATGAAGAATTCAAGGTGATCATCCTTGAACTTTGAGAAAAAATATCGATACAGAGCCGCAAATTAATGTTTTTCTACTAGTGAATTCGCTAATATCGATAATATGGATGTTTGGACCAACATCTACAACAAAACATCCCAAATCCAAAAAAGGAAGAAATGTTTATTTCTAATAGCAATAACAATATCACTTTTAGTAATTTCTTCACTAATGATCATATCATCTTACACCAAAAAAAACCCATTTTTCAAAATCCCAAAAAAACCCTATAAAACCCCAAAAAACACAAACTTTGTAGAATCAAAACTAAGGATTACACCAACATCATCAAAAACCAAAATACCCAAAATTGCATATTTAATATCAGGATCAAGAGGTGATGGAGAAAGCTTAAAAAGGACATTAATGGCATTATACCATCCATTAAATCAATATGTAATACATTTGGATTTAGAAGCAAAATTACATGAAAGATTAGAGTTGGTTGATTTTATTGAGAAAGAAAGTGTTTTTAATGAAGTTGGTAATGTAAGAGTTATGGCTAAAAGTAATTTGGTTACTTATAGAGGTCCAACTATGGTTACTAATACTCTTCATGCTATGGCTATTTTGATCAAAGATGGTGGAATTTGGGATTGGTTTATTAATTTGAGTGCTTCTGATTATCCTCTTGTCACTCAAGATGGTATGTATGTATCTACTTTTGTTATGTTTTTTTTGTTGGTTTACTATGTCTCACTAAATTAGGTAGTGGCGGAACCATGATTTGACGTTAGGGCTCGGAAAATTGTAGTGGGCTGTGGGGGTGAACTACTAATGTAATAGAGTCAAGTAGAAAAATGTCGAATTTTCTGCTAAAAACATCAATTTTTTCATTAATCTAGCTCCTTTTTTCATAATATTGCCAAGTTGAGTTTTTGGTATAAGCACGAGTGTAAGGTCGCGTACATTGGTCTTTTTGCGAGCTTTGGGGGCACTAGGATGATGTTGTAGTAGTACTTTTGTTGGTTTAATTGGTTATCGTCGTCCTGTAATTTTACTCTGTATTCATGTTAGCCGACCTCAAATAATCTTTTCGAGTTAAGGCCATGCTGTTGTTATCTATCTCATTGGTGTTATATGTGGATTTGAGCTGTTTTAGTCAAGAATGAACTTTTTTGTTGATCACTTTAGCTGATGCTCAAAGTGCTTAATGATCTTTCATCAGTTTCTCTGTAAAGTAGCAAACTTTCAACTTTCACCTTTTATTATTATATTAAAATTTAAATTAATACATATAGGGGCAGGGTTCAGAATATGGCCAGGCTTGTAAAATCTTGATTAACTAAATTAAACTTTGATAAAATAATTAATGCAATGCTTGTTTCTGATAGTTGATCTTGTAGTTTTGCTTCAGTTTATGACAGTTTTTTATTTTTGTAAATTTCTGTTCAACAGATTTGCTCCATGTATTATCAACCTTACCAAGAGACCTAAACTTTATTGAGCATACAAATGACATTGGATGGAAAGAGTATGTAGCTCATTTCTCTT
Source organism: Silene vulgaris (assembly GCA_036897335.1). Classification (NCBI taxonomy): domain Eukaryota; kingdom Viridiplantae; phylum Streptophyta; class Magnoliopsida; order Caryophyllales; family Caryophyllaceae; genus Silene; species Silene vulgaris. Next base: position 5,457 of record JAYMSF010001718.1, read on the forward strand.
TTGTATGTTTTCAAACCAACTTAAAATCTTTAGACGAGGTTTCTATGTAAGACCGTTATATGGTGCAACATATTCAGTATTACTATCGTTAAATCCGACAGGTTTCAGAGAGCAAGACCAGTTATAATTGACCCTGGTTTGTATACTTCCGAAAAGTCTGATGTATTTTGGGTGCCTGAACAAAGAGGCATACCTACTGCATTCAAATTATACACAGGTATCAGTAACCCCTCTTTACTTCAATCTTTTAATGTTAATTCCTATTTCAAGTTTTTCAACAAAATCGAAAATTGATGCCAACTGATATTCTATCAGGATCTGCTTGGATGATGCTTTCTCGGCCTTTCGTGGAGTACTGTCTATGGGGTTGGGATAACCTGCCAAGGACAGTCCTAATGTACTATGCAAATTTCCTATCCTCGCCCGAAGGGTACTTCCACACAGTCATTTGCAATGTTGAGGAGTTCAAGAACACCACCGTTAACCATGATCTCCATTTCATCTCATGGGATACTCCTCCTAAACAACACCCTCATTTTCTAACTCGTGACGATTTTCAACAGATGGTAAACAGCAATGCACCCTTCGCGAGGAAATTTGGAAGGAAGGAATCGGTTTTAGATCAAATCGATTCTGAGCTTCTGGGCCGGGAAGCCCATGGTTTTGTGTCCGGAAAATGGTTGGTTACTAAAAATGAAAACCATACAGATCCTACTGCTAGTCAGGTTTCGCGTAGAGGAAGAATTTCTCCTATCAGGTCAGATTTTGCCGTCTCTGTAAATGCTACGGAATTACTTCCCGGCCCTGGTGCTGACAGGTTCAGGCACCTTGTAACGAAATTATTATCAGCAGAAAATTTTCATCCTAGGCAATGTACGTCGATTCCACTGTGATAAATGCCGGTGAGGGCTTACAGGAAATAAGAAGTCTATTTTGAGGGATATACTTGGTTAGTCAATTTCTGAAAGAATGAGTGTGCACTGATTTTTTTATTTTAAATAAAAAAATTATATGTATCCTGGTTTGATGTCGGCAAACCCGTGCTAACCCCTCGCTCCGCCACTGTCTATATAGCCATGTCACTTTCCGTCACGTACTCAGAGAAAGCAGAATGCCACAAATTTTTGAAAACGTGTACTCTAAACAGGAAGATAGTACTCAAAAGGTTAGCTGCTATTTATTTGTTTAAGCAAATCAATATCTATCTGATGCTGGTATGGTTAAGACATGGGGGAGGCTGTATTACTCCCATACTTACACCGTACGCATTGGAACAATAAGAAGTCACTTCCTTAAGACGATGGTCTGGCCAGAGCATGATAGAGTCCAATCTCAGGCTGGTGCATGCCACCGACTCACTGCAGTTCAGATTAATCGCCACATTGCTAGCTGAGGTTCCGTAGAAATTTCTGTATGTCACATCTGATACATGAACTCCGTTTTTTGCCTACATAAATAAGTAACTATGAATTCCTTGTCAAGAGGGAGTATTACAAATGTGCTAGGTTAGTTTGACATGGATCGGTTGCAAGTATCTAACATGAATGTGTCTACAAGCGTTGAGCCGCTCAGCTATTTATAAAAATCTGTATTTTTTTTTCTTTTTTTGTTTAGATGATGCAGTCAAGTGAATATTGTTAGCTAGTAAATTCACAAGGGGTGGTACCAATGTCGAATCCACAGACATGAGATAATATGAAAAGTCGGAATAACATTCTTATCTTCAAAATTCTTTCACAACAAAATTACCCTAACACCTCAAGGGTTTCTGCAACTACATGGTAAGAAATATCCGGTAACATAGAAATACTGTTTCCAAATGACCCAAATTGAAATTTGGATCGAAAGACATATATAACGCTGTAAAAATGGTTTCTGTTTACCTTAACTGTGCTGTTTTTTGTGCCATAATTCTGGTCAATAACTAGTGGGTTTCTCACTGAATTGAAGAAGAGGTTTTCATACAGGACTCGCCGAACAAAGCCTCTTCCCTCCTACAGGATAGCAAACAATTGCATATGTTAAGAAAATATTTTCAGGAGTAATTACAGGGAGTAATTTTGTAGTTTACCATTTGTTTGTATGGTGAAAATCGGTATTTTTTTTCCTTTTTTTTACCTGCCATGTTTTAATCCGAGCTCCATTTGTGGTCCCCTTGAAATATACATCCTTTACATGTATGTTCTGCACTTGGACATAGCTTCCTCCTCTACCCAGACTACCAATGCTGTTTCGAAGAACAAATCTAATTATTTTCGAACATATATATGTGATGTCAATTCCGAGGATGTTTCCATTGACATCAGTGGCGGACCATGGAGCAAATAATATTGCTTCCGAAAGTCAGGATGGGTCAACTGCTAGTTTATTTTTCTAAAATGTATGTGAGCTTAAAACCATTTAAGGGTTAGGAGCCATGACCATGGCCGATTTTACTATGATCGATATCTAATTAAGATGATTACCTTACGCCATGCCCCGGTCCACAAGTAATGTTCACGATATCAATGTTGGAAGTATAATCTCCAATTGAAATGCAATCATCACCTGTAAAAATCAGAAAGTTTATTGATTCAGTTTATGGCTCTTTAAAACTTCAGAAATCAGACTGCTTTTGAATGCTATCACTGGTATTTCTTTCCCTCGTTTTCGCGTGCCAGGAGTTTTATGCATAAAAATGTAACAATACTCCTAAATGGAACATTTAGGAATGATTTTTACTTCTTGTGCCAGGAGTTCTGAACAGTTTGATGCATAAAACTGTAGCGATTCTCTTAGAAAAACAATTATGGTACCTGATCCAATCATAGTGTTTGTAATGATCACATTATGAGAATGCTGAAGGTGAATGCCATCGGTATTTGGGCTGTTTCCAGGTGAATCGATTGAGAGAGAATCTATACGAAACTCATCACATCCGAACAGTGTAACGTGTGTTTGTGAGCTGTTGATGAAGTGTATCCCGGTGAGACTAGTCTCTTTACATTTAAGGAACTTCATTGCCTGTTCAAAACATTTATGAGAAACCGATTTTTGGCCAAAATTCTCTTTTGCCACTTTCCTGATTTCTGAGGCAAGTACTCACAGTTGGTGCCAATTTGGTGCATCCTGGCTGCAGAAAACAAGAGTTGGGAAGAACTCGTTATTTTAACCGATAAAGAGAATTGAAAACAATCGAATCAATAATGGTTTGCGCGTAAGACTGTAAGAGTTACCATTCCTGGGTGGTATTTACACGATTGGTTCCACCAACCAAAGCCTTGTCCATTGATTCTTCCATTGCCATAAACTTGGAGTCCGCTAACCTCTTTGAAGGCAAGCCACATGCTCGGATCGTGTTTTGCCCAAGCAGAAGGGAAAGGCGGTGCTAGAAGTTCGCCATGGATCTAGTTTCACAATATAGGAACACATGATCAGCTCCACATTATGACATAATGAATAGCTATGATAATCACCAAGTGTCCCAACATCGTATTCATGTCCGAGAGTTCGATACATGTGCGTCCGCTAATATCAGACTCGGAGTAACATTGTACATATATCAACAGACAGGAAACAGAAATTACAGAACCTCAAAATTGATGCGCTTGGGCTTGCAAGGTCCAGAGAAAACAACGGGATTCAGTAAGAATGTTTTCCATTCTGGAACAAGCAATGTTGGATTATCCAATTCTGAATTGCATATCGAATTCCAGGTGTTTAAGAAAGCCTAAAGCAGAACCAAAGACATTATGTTAGACTTGCACAATATCAGCTGCGCAACCTGAACTGAGGTTAAAAAAAAATCCGCCCCTACCAGCCCCTACTGCCACCACACGATCCATAACCCGCTACCAACCCCAGAACCGCGTTGACCAAACTTTTCCTTCCACTTGGCTAATTCTGTTGGAAAATAGGGTATGCCTCATGATGCCATAAAATGTAACCCTAAACCCTTTTCTAGGTTACCCCCTCGGATTTGCCACTTTGTCGGAAACCATATGATCCTAAGGGTGCCGGTGAACTCTTTTAAAGGATTAAACTGTGGCAGTGAATTGTATGAGACCTCGTCATCTTAAAATTAGTCAAATAATGATTTACTCACTTGAGAACTGTCGACAGTAATGCTGCTGATAGCTCCATAATCTGTGACATTGAAATGATCAGGACTCAAACAGGCATATAAACCAGCTATCTTCATACAAAGTATCCAAAGGATTAGCATTGAACCACTGATATCCTGCAATGAATCCCACGAGATCCGTTAGTAATCTTAGTAACAATTGCAGTTTCATTTATTTCTTCAAATAAACATCCATGACATGTAGAAAAAGAGGGACATTCAAAATTTAAGCAAGACATCAGACAAAATTTCCCTACACAAACTTGCTACTGTTTGATTCAGGAAGATATGCAAAAGCTTTCTTATTGTCGAAATCAATAAATAGTGCTAAAGAAGGAAATATACTCGATTTTTTCGTAGAAGAAAAAAAAGTCACTTAAGGCTTATTACCATTGTTAATAAGAAGCTGATACGACTATACGAGTAGCGGAAGCTTAACGAACTTAAAAGTTGAACTTGTCACGTGATAAGCGTGACAATCTAATAGAAAATAACGAACATAAGGGATATTTGCTCAAGTTAGAGCTATGACGTGAACAATGGTGATTGTTTCGCAAGACCTATTGCTAACAATCGAGTTAATTTTTGAAACGCGTCAAACAAGAAAACAAGGTTCGGAACGAAACGCGTCGATCCAGATTTCACACTTACAACGCAAAAACAACGGTTTTTCTTATTCAATATTCATAATCTGACTAAAACAAAATACAAAGCAATCCTTAAATAACTAATGGTCTCCTTAACCAACAAGACTCCTAACTTAATAAAACACCAATTAATAAATCTAAACTTAATCTTCATTTAACCTAAATAATACCAAACTACTAAATAATTAACTGATCGTGGACGGGCAGATATTCTATCTAATCCCGAGTTCGAGCCTTGCCCCCTGCAAGTCTGTCCTTCATCACTCTTGTATCAGAAGCTATAGATTGAGAGACAGTGATGAGAAGCCATTAAAAATGAAAACGGTATCCACCTATCATAGATGGGTCGGGTTGGGGATGATTCGAGAGCGTAAAACTCAAGAATTCAGAGACATTTATGTAAAGTTACCTGATGCATTATTTAAGACCTTGAAGGGGCAATGTTAGCAGGATTGGAGAGCTCAACTGTTACGCTAAGTATAATTCCATTTGGCAAATGAAGAATGGTAACTCTCCTATTATTAAACATAAATTATTAAATGTAATGTATCTACACCAAACTCCATTGTTTTATTAAGTAAATTTGTTCACCATATTAATTGAACTGTGGAGGTTGTTTATGGTAAACTTTGATAATTGCTTCTTCATTTGTCGCTTATTGTTACATTTTCCATAATACAACAACAGAAGTTGTTGCATTACCATATTAATTAGCATAAAATGCGTAATCGAGTTTCGGAATTATAAGTAACTTGGCGATAAAAAAATTTCAACTTGAAATTTTGTATCCCGTCCTTCCATTATCAATTATTCCAAGTCGAGATTTCCAAAAAGGGTGGAATAAGGAATTACCGTATTTTTCTTCATTTACGTATTACGACTCATCTTTTTATTGAACATATAATTTTGTATGCGACATTTTTGAGGTGTTAGTATCATATTTTAATCTTTTTATATGTTTTTACAATAGTTGCGGTTAAATTTAAAGCTTCAACTTCCAAAAGTAAAAGAAGTATTCCTCGATAATACATTAATCAACTTAAAACAATACAAAAGTATTCATTATCAATGTTTTATTCGTTTTTAAAAAGAGTTTATTAAAATGCTCAGTTATTTAAACTTGAAGTATTTTAGTTGGAATTTAATTTCAAGTTTTCAACCCTAATTTCCACTTAAACCCTCGTTTGGTTGCCATGGTGGAATTAATCTCCCGTTAGTTTCAAAAACACGTGAATTGAAGAATTCACGTGAATTGCTTAAAATCCGTTTGGTTGG
>JAYMSF010001719.1:0-11473 GCA_036897335.1 Silene vulgaris
AATTAATTATAATATATAGTTTTAAATCAATAGCACTGTGCGATTGACCTGGACAAGGGACTTCAATGTAAATATTATATAGTTTTGGTTAAAGTATAAATTTAAAGAACACCGGAATATGGTGATTTTCCTTAAATTAAACATGTGTCACTTATGGTATTATCTATAAAATCTATTTAAAAGCCTCCCCTAAAATGATCCCTAAACTCCACCTAGATAAAGCCACGTGGACTTGAAAAAAGCCACGTAGGCCACACGTATGACAAATTATTCACATGTCATTCTTCAACTATGCCACGGAGGCCTGTTATCCACTCCTGTTTCATTCTACTACCGAAACTGACTACGCTATCACCATCACTTGCCTACCGTCAAGCACCCCGACCACGACCCTCCCTATCTCCATCCTTCATCACCGGCAATCGCCCGAGAAACACGCCATACTACTCAACGCAACACCATGGCCTATTCTCATTCACGGCTTCAGGTGGCGGTCCCACGTTCTCCTCCGGTGGCATCGTCGCCAGTCACCTCCTATCCGATCTCACCGGCGGTTGAGCCGCTAGCCGTCTGTGTCCCACAAATTCAGGTAATTGGTTGTTATCTTCCCAACCTTTCAATATCCATTTTCCCTGTTACATAAATCATATAATTATGTCCATTAATGGACGACTCTTGGTCTCACCCTCCTTCTTCAACTGACGCTTTCATTTCTATGGCTGTATATATAGGCCCGTTGCACAACCTTTTTGCGTTGTTTTGCCTCATCTTACCCCCAAGCACGCCACCGTCGACGGCCCCAAGAATCGTACTCCGGTATGCCTTCTTTTTCACTTTTTTTTAGTCCAAAGAACAATTACCCCTTCAAAGTAATTATTCTTGATTGATATCCCATTATTGTTAATTTGTTCAATTTAAGAGGGGAAATTAGAAAGCAGCATTATTTGGCAGTAGGACGCAACCCGCAACACTAAGGCAGAAGAAAGAACATGTACAAACCAATCCATGTATCATTTACCTGCAATTTTTTATCAGACTTTTTTACTGTTTTGGGGTTGGTCAGACGTTTTTTGGATCTAGAATCGAACTTATCATAACAACATTTATTTTCTTATGGATGTGTAACTAAAATTGATAATGAAGATGCCGTGTTGTCAGCTTTTTCAGCCAACCTGCGTATACATGCTTGATTCATTTTCATTTGAGGTCGCTGGGTATGTGGCTAATGCGAGGGTAGTGGTTTAGGACTTAGATATCAATTAATGTTGTAATCGACTGATGTTATACTCTTGACTCTTGAGTATGGTGCCATTTGTGTTATTATGGGTGATTAATACGATTCTGCTATGTAATTGGCTCATGGTTTTAAAGTAGAGAGACTATTTTTCTCCCCTCATTTTCTTTGCTTTCTTCTATCTTTGTTTTGGGACAGAGACTTTGTCGCTATTTTGATCTTTGGGTTTTCAGTCTGGTCACTGATAGCATATCAATATCTAGGAGGTTTATGGTATGCTCCGGTGAATTTGGTGGTCTATAGTGTGCTTAAATAAAGTGGATTGCTTGCATTTTTCTTTTCCTTAATTGCCCAAGAGCTTTGATATATATTTTTATGTGGTCTCCTTGGTGTTTAATGTGTGTCATGCACTAATGCGTTGTTGGATCAATTGACTGTTACGGTTTATATTTGACCGAAGAAAAAGAGAAATTTGTGTTACAAACCAGCCATTAGTGGCACTTCTGAGTTCTGATGGCCCATTATCCACACAAGATTTGTCATATAATAAGTGTATAAATTGTTATGCCCGTCTTTGATGGAAATGTGGTACACTGCTGTACTGTAGTAGGTATAATTCAGTGGCTATTAGTATATTTCGAAATAATGTCTAGATTATTTACATATTTTTAGGTTGACTGCGTCAACGCCAACCGAGCATATTCGGTAATCCTTGAAAAACTACCCCGTTGGTTTCTCCTATAATCCTTGAAAAACTACCTCGTATAAGACTAGGTTTATTTGTGAGAAAGAATTGTATATTAACATAATGAATGGTACAAGGTATTTATAGTTTACAAATGTGAGTAACTAAGGTAAGAAGATAATTACAAAAGATAGTATTCCCATATTTACAAGATGCACATAATCAATTAGGATATTTCCTAATTGAGAGAGATATGGTTAATACGCCCCCGCAAGATGGACGTCCGATGAGTAAGGCCAATCTTGGCACGAAGTTCAAGATACTGGTGCTTGTGAAGTGGTTTGGTGAGGATGTCAGCCAGTTGATCTTTGCTTGCAACGTGTTGAATGCAAACTTGACCATGAAGCAATTGTTGTTTAACGAAGTGAAAGGATAGAGCCATGTGCTTCATTCGAGAGTGAAAGACTGGGTTTTTGGCATAGAGCGTGGCAGAAATGTTGTCACAGAAGATAGCAGGAGGGGTGGTAACAGTGATGTTAAGTTCAGTGAGAAGGTTGCGGAGCCACAGAGTCTCAGTTGTGACGGATGCGATGGCACGGAATTCAGCTTCAGTAGTGGAGAGAGCAAGACCGCGTTGCTTCTTTGAGGACCATGAGACTGGATTTCGGCCGAGGTAGATTATATAGCCTGTGGTGGAAACATATGTGTCCTTGTCACCTGCATGATCGGCATCACAAAATGCATGGAGACGGGAAGGGGAGTTGCGATATAGCTGGAGGCCGACAGTCTGAGTCCCTTGCAAATAGCGAAGGAGACGTTTGAGGGCAGTCCAAATAGTGATGGTGGGGTGGTGCAGGAATTGAGCAAGACGATTTATGGCAAAGGCAATATCAGGTCTGGTGAGTGAGAGATATTGGAGACTACCGACAATAGCACGATAGGTGGAGTGGTCATGTATTGGTAAGTGATCTTCACGAACCAATGATGGAGATGTAGCCATTGGTGTCACATTAGGTTTAGCATCGAGCATTTTGTATTTGGTGAGTAGATCGTGAACATATTTGGATTGGTTTAGGTGAAGGCCTAGAGAATTATGAGCAACTTCGATGCCTAAAAAATAGGACAACGGGCCAAGGTCTTTTAGAGAGAAACGGTTAGATAGTTTATCAATGAAATATCGTAACTGAGCCGGATGTGGGCCAGTGACAATAATATCATCAACATAAATGAGCATATAAATGAAGGTGGTTTTGGTACGTAAGATGAATAAGGATGAGTCAGAGATAGACTGTTTAAAACCATAGGTGAGGAGATAGGAGGTTAATTCGGTGTACCAGGCACGAGGAGCCTGTTTCAGACCATAAATGGCTTTGTTTAATTTACAAACATAATCGATTTTTGTTTGATTGACAAAACCAGGAGGTTGAATCATGAAGACATCATCAGTTAACTTGCCTTGAAGAAAGGCATTATTTACATCTAATTGTCTTAGCGGCCATGAATTAGTGACAGCTAAGGATAAAATTAAACGAACGGTTGTAGGTTTAACAACGGGACTAAATGTTTCATTAAAATCAATGCCGGGTCTTTGATGAAATCCCTTAGCCACGAGGCGTGCCTTGTGCTGTTTAAGGGTGCCATCGGTGTTGAATTTGTTCCTGTAAACCCACTTACATCCTATCACATTTTGAGAGGTAGTGCGAGGAACGAGGGTCCAGGTCTGATTTCGTTCAAGAGCATCAAATTCTTCTTGCATAGCATGTCGCCATTGAGGAAGAACAAGAGCTTGCTTGACGGTATTTGGTAAAATATCATTATTAGAGGAGGCTTGAGCGAGGTTGTTAGTATAATTAGGATTGGGTTTCCTAATGCCATTGGCAAGTCGAGTGACAATGGTCTTAGGAGGTGGTGGTTGGGCGGGTTTGCGAGGTTTGTGGACAGGTTGGGATGGTGCAGCGGAAGAGAGTGGAGATGTAGGAGTGTCGATGACAGAAGGAGAATTGGCGAGTGGATTGGGCTGATTGGTGGGAGCCGTGGAGGGGGTCTGAGGCAGAGGGTTTGGGCGACGAGAGTAAACAATTGTGATGGGAGGGCGTGGTGGTGGCTGGATAGTAGGGGCAGGGGCAGGTTGAGGTTGAGGAAGGAGTGGGATATGGAGGGCACACCATTCATCAGGTGTAGGAGAAGAAGTAGGTGTCGAGGTGGTGGTAAGAAATGGGTAGTTGTTCTCAACAAATTTGACATGTCGAGAAGTATATATGCGATGGGTTTTTGGGTCCAAACAGTGATAGGCACTTTGTGTGTTGGAATAACCAACAAAAATACATGCAACTGAACGGTTTTCTAATTTGTGTTTTGTATACGGTCTTAGCCATGGATAACATAGGCTTCCAAAATTGTGAAGTTTAGTATAATCGGGTTGAATTTTATGTAATTTAAAATAGGGGGACTCGCCATTTAAAGTTTTTGTAGGGAGTCTATTGATAAGATATGTTGCGGTACTAAAGGCAAAAGGCCAATAGGTGGTTGGAAGCCCAGCATGATTTAGTAAGGCTAGGCCGGTTTCTACAATATGTCTATGTCGTCTTTCGGCATAGCCATTGTGTTCTGGCGTATGCGGTGGACTAGTATTATGAGAAATGCCATCTACAAGTAGAGATTGGTTTAACTTAATATACTCGCCACCGTTATCGGAGAAGAAGCGACGAATGGGTCTATTAAAATATTTTTCAACTAAAGCTTTAAATTGGGTGAATACTTGAGTGGTTTCAGATTTTCTTTTTAGAGGGTAGAGCCAAACATATTTAGTAAAATGGTCTACAAATATTACGTAGTATTTATAATGATCACGAGACAAAACGGGACTAGTCCATAGGTCCGAAAAGAGTAGATCGAGTGGTGCATTAGACGTGAGAGACGAGACAGAGAATGGTAGTTTGGTGCTTTTGGAAATACAACAGGAATGACAGTGCTCAAAATCCTTAATGCGAAAAGATAAATTTTTATTGATAAGTTTGAGTACATCATACGTAGGATGCCCTAACTTATGGTGCCACGATATTGGCGTGGTTCCTTTAATTGAGATGGCGGCATGGTTGACGATAGGCGGCGGACGCCACTCATAAACCCCCTGGTTTGCTTGCCCCTGGAGGAGGATCTTCTTGGTTTGAAGGTCCTTTACAAAAAAACAATCATTCGAAAAAATAACATAAGCTTTATTGTCACGACATAATTGAGAAATTGAAATAATGTTACGAGAAATTTTGGGAACATGAAGGACATTATTAAACTTAAGATTATGCATAGTAAATGAACCTGTGTTTGCAATGGGGAGAGCGGAGCCGTCACCAATGATTAGGTCGTCGAAGCCATCATATGGAGAATGAAAAGCTAGGGTGTCCAAGTCATGGGTGAGGTGGTGGGATGCTCCACTGTCGAGTAAGAAGTTGGGGTTGGGAGCAGGCATGCCGAAGCCGTGGTTGCCATAGTTGGCGAGATGGGCTTGAGGCGGTGTTGGGTGTTGGCGATAGTTGGGTTCAGGGAAGACGATGGATGGAAATAGCTTCCTGAATAGCGGGCAATTTGCAATTACATGTCCGGTTTCCCGACACCATTGGCATCTCCCTTTGAAGGGACGGGAAGCAGGAGGGTTGGCAGGTTGCTGTGAGTGAGATGGTTGGTGATAGGTAGGTGCAGGCTGGTAGTATGGGGCAGATTGTTGACGATGGTTGCCACGGTGTTGGTTGGTGTGGCGGTGAGCAGGGTTCGCAGATGGTGCGAAATGGTTTATGGTGTTGGTGGTGTCGTGCTTTATGAGAAGTTCGTGTTGTAACAACTTCTCATGGAGGGCCTCAAAGGTGATGGGCGTATCTCGAGCACGAACGGTCGATATTACTGGTTTGTAGGTCTCGGGGTCAAGCCCTTTAAGGACCTTGGCGACAATATCCTCCGGGTCTAGAATTTTGCCCATAAGAGCGAGTTGGTCTACGCAAACTTTTATAGAATTCATGTAGTCGGATATGGTTTGGTCCGTGGTTTTAACTATGGATTCAAAGCGTTCTTTTAGTTGCATTATGTGGGCTCTAGAGGGGTTGGCATAGGTGTTGGCAAGGATGTCCCATGCCTCTTTAGCGGTTTTGGCTCTTACGATTAATGGTTGTAAGGCAGCCGAGAGGGTACCCATGAGGGCACCAAGAATGAGACCGTCTTGTTTGAGCCATGTCAAATAAGACGGGTTTGGTTGTTCAACATTAGTGTTGTCGGTGGTGGTTGCAGCAGGTGGTGTCTCGGTTCCAGTGACGAAACCGAGGAGGCTAAAACCAAAGAGAATATTGGTCAATTGGAATCGCCAGGCAGTATAGTTAAGAGCGGTTAATTTGACACAATTGTTCAAATTGAGCGAGGTGAGTGGTTTTGTGGTTTCATGAGGATTAGGAACTACAATATCATTGGGGTTGTTACCTGCCATGTCGAGGTTGGAGCAAGACGAGGAAGACAAAGGCAGGCGGCGTTTGAATGAAGGTCGTTTAGGTCGTAGGTTTGCAGCGGATCGATGAGAGACTTCTGATACCATATAAGACTAGGTTTATTTGTGAGAAAGAATTGTATATTAACATAATGAATGGTACAAGGTATTTATAGTTTACAAATGTGAGTAACTAAGGTAAGAAGATAATTACAAAAGATAGTATTCCCATATTTACAAGATGCACATAATCAATTAGGATATTTCCTAATTGAGAGAGATATGGTTAATACCTCGTACCACTTTCTGATATTCGGGTCAACCGTGGCAGCGAGGTTTACGAATTTGTGAGTGAGCTATGTCCCTAGCCATTACTGAACCCACGTTGCCCCGCTGTTAATGTCAGTTCAATTTCCTCACTCCCTGGTGCCTCTCACCGGTGTTAATGTTGACGCCCTTTGTATTTTGGTGGTCTGCCTTATCTTATCTCATTAAACATTCACCCACCGTGTTGTCACCGCCCAGGAACAAGGCTACAAGTCTGCCACTATTTGTTCATTCCGTCCTCTTCTATACCAATCTCTTATTGATGCATGTTGTGCGTAAACTCATCTCACCCACCGTGGTCCTGGCTACTGTGTACATTTCACAGGTACTCGCTCTCAGGGCCTTTGTTATCGCCAGACAGGCCGGCCCCGCAAGGCCACAGTTCCAGCAATCCAACAACAATGTGTCACAGAAACTGGCCCAGTAACAACACACGTTTCAACTCTTAAAAACAGCGCAGAAGGTATGCTCCTCTTCACTGACCTCTCTTAGGAGCGGATTTAGAGCGCACCTTTATTGACAAAAGTGGTTTACATTAATTATTTCTTGCACAAACAGAACCCACAAACTCAAATTTGGAGGGCACATCCACACCGAACGCAATAACTCAAAGTGGTTTACATTAGTTATTGCTTATCCCCCGCAATAACTCAATGACAATAAACAAAAGTCAAGGGCAGACTTTTGAAAACGTGGGTGTTTACTTACCCCAACAAGTTTTCAGCCACGGACAACTATATGTTGCTGTATCACGAGTCACCTCCCGCAAGGGCTTAAGAACATGCATCCCACGAAAGGACTTGGAAAAGGGCGAGGAAGAAACCAAAAATGTGGTTTATAAAGAAATATTTCACGAACTTTGACCCGTGTACAACACAGAGGCCAACATCATAACCTTTGGATGTAGACTGTAATAACCTTGCTTGCTTGATTTCATTTGCCATTGAATTATTTTCCCTGGGACACCGTCTATGAAATATCCGTTAACATGCCTTACATTACCTTATGTTTACTGCTGTTTCCCATGCAGGCCAAACCTCTGCCAATGAGCTCGGAAATTTTTTGTAAGATTGCCTCCATAACAATCAAGAAAGACCTGACTACAGAAGGATTTGATTACCAATCATGGTATGTATACTTCAGTGAATATAAAATTTTTCGGTTGCAAGTCATGGAGACTTAGCTTTTATTCGAATATAAGGAATTGTTTGTATGCGACACAAGAACCGCACTTACACAGTGGGTCGCCAGATACTGCCTTTCGAGTTGTACTGGTTTTAGATTAGAGCTATGTTGACATAAATAGACTACATAAACTTAGGGTCCTAATTTTTCGGCCACATATTTTTCCCAAAAAAAATATTCCCCCTAAACCGTTTAATGTATAGACGGACAATGACAGCTACTTTGGTCATCTGGGCCTATATTCTTTTTAAGGATACCACTACAGATGCGGCAAAAGCAGGCCATGTCCACGAAATTATAGCTGATTTGCCACCATATTTGTTTTCCTGATGTGCTTACAGCTTCGGTTGTTTCCACCAGGTAGTGAATTTGCAAAATGGTTGAGGACGGAAAACAGCCCCCAAATAACCCAAGCATAAAGATACTGAAAGAGCATTCGTTCGCTAGCTGTTGGCAAAATAAGAAGCCTTATCAATTGGTATTTCAAACTGAATATATTTTTGGTTATATGATACTCCGTATTGAACATGTTTGGATTAGAGCACCTAAAATTTAAACCATTTCAGAACCAACTCTGATTTCCTTGCTCTCCCCTTCGCAGGATGATTTTTGAGATAGATGGTAATGTCATTGTTGGCAAAGTCGCGACCAGCACCGTTGATCAAGCTGCACCCTTATCTGAGCAGGTGAGTTAGCTAATATTTTTACCATTTAGGCTTAATTATAGCCTGCCCATGCTGGTCCACAGCTGTAGTTCATGTGTCATTGTTGGGCTGTTCCACTGATTGAGAATCAAACTTACTGAATTCTGCAAGGAGGTTGCTTAGCAACTTGTATATCCGTTGATGACTTGATCACAGTTTAGAAAAGCGAGCCTAAGTCCAATGCTTAGTGAGGACCTAGCCAAAATGACTCAATTGTCTTTACCCTTCCGGTTTCCTTTTAATATGCCTGTTTTTTCCCGTTCGTTATCGAGTACACAGTCCGTTAAGAGAGATTCTTGCACGAAATGTTGTTTAGAAGAATATATGATTTTTTTTGCAGAAACTGTGCTCCTTCCCCCCCCGGGCCTTTTGAAACTAAACTTACATGACACTTACAACTTATTTTCCTGTTAATCCAGAGCATATCTCAGGCGTATTTTTGGCTCGCGAACACACTTAAGATCTCTCTTGAGCTGATCATTTGAGTTCACTTCCATCTCTTTTGCAAGATCTCCCTTCTGCCTGTTGCCATGGAATTTTTGTCTGATTGTAAAGGTCTTATGATTTTCTTTGCGCATTTAAACTCTTTTGTTGAAGAGTTTACATGCGCTTGTCCTATGTGATTATAAAATCTACCTTTCTGCTGTTTTCTCTTTCTGAACCGTTATTGATATACATTGTGTACAACACATTAAATATATAATTACAAGATTAAATTCCATTTCTCCAAGTCACAACTGACTATTGCAGTTTACGTTTATATCGCATTGGAGTGCATAGTCTTATGTTTTATGCAGCGGTTCAACTATCGAAGTTAATAGGGTACAACTATGTTGTATATGCCGAACTGAAGGGAGAAGTTGGAGATGGTAAATGAATGAGAGGGTGACTGTCGGGGTTTGAGTACATCGGTGAGGGTTTGGAAATGATTCAGGATAGTGTGTGAGTGGGAGGATATGATGTTGATGCCTATCTGACTCTTTATTTTGTTTGTCTACTCAAACTTCTTAGAGAAGTATGTGTAACAGTGGTGGACATTTTCTCTGTTTTCCAAATCTTATATTTGTGAAATTTATTACCGTTCATGGACATCATTTTCTAAGTAAGTTCATTAGGTGTTTTAAGTTGTACCGCGGACAGAACCACCTACCATATAAAATTAATGAAACCAGGTGAAAGACTCCAGGAATAATCCAAAAAAAGTAAAACGCAAACCAATGGAGGACGAAGGACAACAAGAGACAGGGAGATAGACAAGGAATAGAAAGGGAAGAATTGGGGGAAAATTATTCAGTTACATTCGTCAACATCGAACATAAAGAAAATGTATCTACGAGATAGGTCACATTTAAAACGGATATAACCACGAAACCAGATCAAAGAGCGGGAAAATAACAAAAATAACAGGCCCATCAAACCAAATAACATTAGCCCAAAATGAAAATTCAAGAAGGGTAAACAAATTGGCCCAGCACGAAAACTAAAAACGATAAAACCCGTGATTCTCACGGGTCACAATACTAGTTAAGTAGTATAAAGATGTTAATTATTTTAACATAAACAAATAATATAAGTATATTTTATTTTGGAAACTATTAAAGTGTAAATAAATCAAGCTAGATTTCCATAAAATAATATTCCATAATAATTATTTTGACTTAATTAATTTAATGCATATATGTAATATATTTATTTTGAGTAGTGAGAGTAATAAAAGCAATTTTGGATATAGTAATCATCACTCATTAAATACTTTAAAAGAGTAAAAGTAACAATATTAGCAGCGAACGGGAGTAGTGAAAGTAACAAAAGTAACAACAGGAGTAGTGAAAGTAACAAAAGTAACAACGGGAGTAGTGAGATTATCAATATTAATGTACAAGTAGTGAAAGTAACAATAATTAGGTACCAATAATTACGGCGGGAGTAGTGAAAGTAAAAGTAATAATAACGAAGGTAATAAAAGTAACAATCCTAAGAACAAAAAGAAGTATATATATGAAAAATTAGCTAAGCAATTGATTTAAGTAAAATACGAAGTAATAATAGCGGTAGTAGTGAATTTGTCTAATTTATTTCATTGTAATTTTAAGATATACCCCGTTTCATAGAATAATAAATTAATGATAAATTAATGAGTTATGCAACTTTAAAATAGTTTTAGTTAATTGAGAATATATTTTAATGCTAAATAGAGGTAGCCCGGGCGAAGCCGAACACCCATACTAGTACTAATAACTAGGCATTCTACTTTTAAATTTTACTGTATATGAGTATATGATATCTGACCCGTTGTTTTATGTTTTAAGACGGACAATCGCGAATCTGGTCTTAAACAAAATTTGTGATAATTTATAATCACCGTTTTTCATATACTAATCCAAAATATTATCAAGTCAAACTAATTTATGTGGAGTATAAGTGGAGATAAAGTACCAAAATGAACGAGTAGAGTATAGATCAAATAATAAAAACTCCAGTTGACTTCGATTTAAAACAAAATTGGCCTGAAAGTAAGGTCTACAAACCCATAGCATAACATGCATAAACGTAGAATTAAAGTTGATCATTAAACTATCAAACAAACCATATGCATGCTTATAAAAAGGATGTAATTGAGGCTATCACTTTCATCCTCAAATAACCTCTCATATATTCCATTAATCAACAAAAAATGAAACGATTCGCCGTGTTAGTGACCGTCCTCTTAATTGCCTTGGCATTGGCTGAGGCGGCCCCTAAGGAGCCTAAGCCGCCAAAGGTGCTTCCGCCTAGGATAGTGAGGTGTAATGACAAGCATTACCCTTCATGTTTTCACAAGGAGTTTACTTGTCCCGCTGCCTGTTCTCGTAATTGTACCGCTAATTGTATTA
>JAYMSF010001720.1:0-11471 GCA_036897335.1 Silene vulgaris
TAGTTTTCGCCCTCCCCCTCCCCCTCCCCCTCCCCCTCCAAAACCCTTTTCCCCCAACAGTAGATTGGATTTTATCGTCCTCTGTTTCCATGCCCTCCTTCCTCCTCCAAAGCTCTCCATCAAAACAAAGCGTAAATCTCATCTTACACTAAGAAGTACCTCATGGAGTCATGGTACATTTTGACTTTTATCTAGAAAAGTTTTAGATGCTTAGTTGGTAATTTGGATCGTAAGAAAAAATTTGGAAGTTTTATGCCGTGGAATTTGGAGCGTCTGTTCTTGAAATTTTGATTTTTATCTAGAAAAGCCTGTTTCTGACACTTCTTCAGTCTCGATAATTGAAGTTCGAGCTCAACATGTTTTGGTATATGAGGTCTGTACTTCAGGATTATGGATAAACTGTGCAGTAGGTTTGTTATGTTAGGCTTGCGTTGGCATCTGCTTTTGAATTGCGTTTGTCTGAATTTCTGACCAATGCTTCAACAAATTTCCTATTTAGGAGGCTGAAATTTTTTCTTTTCAGTTGAATAACATTACATGAGTTTTCCCTGTTAAAAGCATAATATAAACTTTCACGTAATTTTGCAGTGATTTAGAAGTAAATTTTGAATCGGATGAAAAGGCTTCAATCGTTTGTGCGGCACTAAATGTTGACAAAGAGGTACTCTTGAACCTTTCACTGCAATGTTGTTTATTGTCTCCATAGACATTCAGTTAATCACACTGTCTGTTTGCAGCTGCAACCAGATAAAGTAAAGAGGGTGATGTCAGTTTCCAACGGCAAGCTCGCAGTGTGAGTTACTACTCTCATCTTAAATTGAAATTGGCTGCCTTTTCATCATTTTCTGCATCTTCTAAATGAATGATTTTCTAGAGACATATCGATTGTTTATTTATTTCACCTATTCTTCAATGCACTGATAGTCTGATCACTCTGATACATGTCTGAATCTGCGTGTAGGGTTAACCTTCGAATATTTTAGTGATTGGGGATAGAATAGATATACCTCGTACTTCATTGCCGCGTGTTGGGTTAACTTGCATAGATTCACCCCATTGGGTCATTTCTGCTGTTTCGACTTTTTTGATGCGTCCAATTAGTGTGTTCGTCCATATGGCTTCCGCCACTTAATTTGAACCTGGTCTCTGGATCCTGTAAGTTTCTGATTATTCTAACCTCATTGGACATTACACAGGCATTTTGAAGCCACAGAAGCTAGATTTCTTCGTGCGTCATTCAGCGCATTTGTGGACGTTTTGACGCTTGCAACAAGAACAATCGAACAATTTAGCCTAGGAGTGGAATTATGACTGTATTTGCCGCTGTTCTTGGAAATTTTTTATTGTTTTTTTTTTTTTTTTCGGAAACGTCTTGATCAACAAGATGGTACTGAATTTCTGAATTTTTCTCCTGCTAGTTGGAGACAGTATTTAGGTTGTCAGTGCTTAGCTTTTGTATTGCTATTACCTTTGTTTATGTGAGATACAAGGTCCTTTAAATTAGCGGGGAAGTACAATATTTTCATATAGTCCAGTTAATTTTACGAAATTCCGGTTGAAATGAACAAAGCATTTTCTTCAGTTCCTTAATTTTTTTTTATCTATTGAACTAATTCCTTCGTTGCAATGAATCCAATTGCCTTTTCCAAAATATGATCGCGTTTCTGGAGTGTTTGTATTTTGGCTTGTGTAAAAAAATTACTGGCAAAATCGACAAAAATTAAAGACTAAAACCTTTAGATTATAGCAGAAAACTTTAAACTAAGATCAGTGTGGAAACAATATCAATCAAACTAAAACGAAAAAATAAAAATCATTTTGTCTGATGTCGTTGATTATGTAATCAATTTTCGAAAAAAAACATTAATTAATATATGGAAACTGACAAATTTAGATAATATATGACGATTATAATGTACTGATTTGCAATTCGCATTACATCAACGGTTTGCCTCTTTGCTTCTCGGCTAAAAGGGAGGGGGAGGGGGGATATCGAGAAACTTGCCATCGATAATCGTACCCCAACCAATAAGTCGCCAATGCTTTTCAATACGGCGGCTAAATGCAATCTTCTCTTGTAAGTTGGTGCAAACTGGAGAGGTAAGTCTCAAAACGACCTCATCCTTATTCTCAATCTTCTCCTCATTCTTATCGGTGCTGAGTACTTGGGCTCCGGTTGTCATTGATCCAATGTTAAGCATCAGAATCTCTCCAATGGTGAATTTTGCGACCTTGCTTTGATTCCCTGTGGCACCAAGCACGCGTCGTAATAGGGAAAAGCTTACCTTCAACTCGATATATACCTCTGGAAGAGACCCAATCTCTCCGAGTAACTGGCCAACCAGTCGATCAGCTCGAGTTAAAGTTGGGTCCATGGTAGTGCCAACCCCAATTAGACCACCCGGAACAGCAAATTGTAGCTCGTTCTGTTCAGCATACAACGAAACTACCCTGGAATATATGGGTGTGCACTTGATGTTTCCATTTGCATCCTTGACGACAATTCCAGGTCGAAGCTCAATATTTTGGTTCACTCTCAAGACACCCTTAAGAATACTCCCTCCAGCAACTCCACCGCGTATGTTGTTAATGTCATAACCGGGTTTATTAACATCAAAAGAGCGTATCACAATCATATTTGGTGGTGAGCTAAAGTCCCTTATGGGAATCGGAATCTTCGTCACCAAATATTCACAAACAACATCAATGTTGTACCTCAACTGAGCAGAAATTGGTACTATGGGTGCAGCCTCGGCGACAGTACCCTGTATCAAGAAAAACGTAATAGTTCAGCAACACGCGTAAAATTCATTAAATCAAATACATAGATGATTTAAGACGACAAAATACCTTAACATAACTTTCAATCGTTGCATGTTGATTTATGGCCTTGTTTTGTTGAATTAGATCAACCTTATTTTGGAGTATGATGATATCCTTGAGGTTCATAACATCAATAGCAGCAAGATGCTCAGCGGTTTGAGGTTGCGGACAGCTCTCATTAGCCGCAATAAGAAGTAAAGCGCCATCCATGATCGCAGCTCCATTAAGCATGGTAGCAATGAGAATATCGTGACCCTGAAATCGACAATTAAGATGGATGATTAATCACCAACCAAAGAACACAAAGCTCCTACAGACTACAAGCAACAGTAACATAACTACTCACCGGACAGTCGACAAATGAGACATGTCTAAGAAGTTTCATCTTGGAATGCTCAAATCCTGGTGCATCGCACATTGGACTATCTTCCTTTCCACTGCCATATGCCCTGCAAAGATTAATTAGCCTGTTATGTTCCACACGACTCACGAGCACTACGAAATTGCGTGAATGAACCTACCTTAATTATATCTAAACAATCTATACTAATTCTTGCAAAACATACCTATAACAGGACGGCCGTGGGCACTGTTCATCCTCGCATTTGTATATTTTTGCGTTAGCATATCCAAGCTTGATAGTGATGTTACGCTCCAATTCGTTCTTAAACCGTACCGTCTGTAATATAACAAGTTAATCATAATCATATCGGATCGTATGTCTTGAAAACCGAACAAGTGCCTTGTTACGCAAGGTAGTTTTGTGGATATAAACCGAAATAAAAATAAACAACTAACAAACCTGAATTCCAGATATAGCTCTGACGACGGTGGACTTGCCATGGGCCACATGACCGATCGTCCCTGAGAATATACAACAAATTCAATTAGTCGTTTGTAAGACGGTTTTACACTAATATAGTGTAAATCAAACCCAAACACAACCCTATCAACGAGCTAAAGTAATAATTATGAAAACCCGTTTTACAGTAAACTTGTGTAATTAAGACCGCCATAGACGAAAATAATTACCTATATTTATTGTGGCTTGGCGAGAGATAACCTCCGGCGAGAGAGGATTTAGTTGCGTGACATCCAAGGTACTCAAATCCTGCTCCATTAAACGCACCATATTGATCAATTTTTGAGGGAAGGTTTTCAGAAAAATTGTATTATTGTATGTTGTATTATTACTGATTATTGATTGATTATTGATTATTGATTGCTTGATTGTTGTTATGAATATGATATATGATGTAATACGACGAGACCTTATTTATAGTGTCTAAGGTGGACTCTTAATTCGACCCAAATTAGGAAACTCACTCTTCTTAGGATTACGAAAATAGTTGCCTAAATTAGGAAACACAATCTTCTTTGGATTAGGAAAATAGTTAATTTATGCTGAGTTATTCTTTTGCTGTCAGTCAACATGAACCCAAGAATACCCTACCTGAGTTAGTTTCCCTTAAGACGGAGATATCAGTGTTAACATTACAATGCGTCAGATATCTTTTCACTTGAACATATAAGACAAATGTGTATTTTTCCCTATGCATTCTGCTTGTGATCTGTAAAACAAATGTTTAGACTTTGTTAGATTGGAGGAAGTATGTGATAAAGTTTTCAAGAGGGCGGAAATGATATCTACTCCCTCCATCTCGGTCATTTATTTACCTTTGATTTCGGTATAGTGACCAAGAAAAGGGAGTGGACGAATTAGTAGATGACAAGTAAACCAAAATTGAGTTATGGAGGATCACTTACCCATCAAAGACATTCATTCCTAGAGTAGAAAGGTAAACAATTGACTAAGCCACGCTAAAACGGAATAGATAAACACTTGACCGGGACGGGGGGTTAATCAAACAAGAGTTCTAAACAGACATGACAAAATAAACTTGGATTGGATATATGAAGACTGAAAGAGACAATATTCCAATACAAAAGCTTGCCTATGTTCCATAGCAACTGAGTAATGACTACACACATCTACATCTATGAAAAACAAATTACAATTACTTTCTGACTTTCTGTTGTATAAATAAAATATATCTGATGAATATACCCACGCTCGGCTTTGGGGGGTTTCTGTAAAATTCAGCAGCTTATAAGGACTTTGAAAATCATCCTTCAGTATTCATCCAAATAAGTGAGTAACATATCGTCTTTCTTCGACTTGCGTCTACTGAGCAATGCTTTGAGCAGACGCTTGCTTTTGCTGGGTTGTCGCTCGATGTCTTTTGGCTTCTCCTTCTCATGGTGAACTCTCATAGAAACCGATTTCCATGAATCAGGCAGATACTGCAGAGAAAGCATATAATGTTTTCAATGTTTTGGATTATTAACTGGGTTTCCACTTTGCAATTACAGTTTCCCTAATTAAAAAATATCGAGAAACTAAACCATTATATAATAAGTGTAAATGTAACATATCAAGAGACTGTCTTGCATGAGATTTTGGTAAGACCTATACTAAGTGATGTAAGCAAGTAATTTGTTTCCTTACCCGTTGCCTTTCAAGAGCGGTGTTTGGTGTTGTTGGTCTACTAGATTTTGGTGTTGTCGGCCTTGATGCAAGAGAACCAGAACGCAGAAGAGGAAACCGACGTGGTGAGAGTGACCGTTTATCTGTTCATCGTGTTTATAATAATATCAAAAACTTACTTAAATCAAGTGCCCTAAACAAGACAAAAAAAATGTACCATGTTTCTGCAAAATTTACCATCTTTCTTCGGAGTGGAGCCAGTGAAAGAAAATGACGCTGGTAATCTAGAAGTTCGAGGAGAAGGTGAAATAGAACGTCCTCTTCTGGTTAACATTTTGAAAAAAAAATTAGTCATGGCACCAGAAATTCCAGTAAATTTCGCCTGTTATAAGATCACAATTAAGATTTACCTAGCCAAGGGTGGGGTTTCTTTGACAGTAGATGGAGTTTCTCTGATACTCGGCGGAGTATCTCTGACACTGGACGGAGTATCTGTGATTGTGGTTCTTACAGCTAAATGATTAAACAGCATACAAGATTAGTCAAATTTAGACATGCTTCATAAAATGTTAACACAAAGCCCAGCAGAGTAAAAAAAATAACCTACCAGTTCGAAATTGAAGCCAGTCATCTTCATCGATACCACGACCTTTGAACTTTAGACTTGCAAGATTGCTGATGTTCATGCTCTGACCAGCTGTTAACAAATTAGCAGTCAGAATACATTTGGCTTCGTTTTGTTACATGGACATTCAAACCTCAAACTTCATAAGCAAAGAACAAGCAATCCAATCTACAATTGAAAGGAAACAGATTAGATACTTGCCTGGCAAGATGTATCGTTTATGGTATTTTGGTGCATCTATCATTGAAGATTGTTGTGCAATGCCTTCCCTATCAATATACTCTTGGCACGTACGTAGTCTCTATGATAAAACAGCATAAAAAGAGATGGGTTAGTAAGTACAGGTCTGCATTAATCCATCTTAATAAAGTAGACACTTCAAACATCGATCACCTATCAAACTTCAAGCTTTCCTCGTTTGATGTGAATACACATCAGATACAAATCATACAATGGATGTCTGATATATAAGAGAGATTTTAAGGAAGCGCCACAGAATGTGATTTACTGGGGATTGAGCGAAAATATTGTAATTCGTTTTAACATTTAACCTCAAGAGTTGTGTGCTATGTTGAATTATTCTTTTTATTTTAAAAGGACCCAAGTCGATAATTACCTATAGCAGCAGCAGTATCATCAGGATGAAATACACAACTTTCAAACATTAAGGGGGCGTTTGGTTCGGGAATGGGAAATCAAGAAAGGGATAGGAAGGGAATAGAATGGGATTCCCTTTGATTATTTTGCATGTATGGTCAGACAAGGTATGTATTTGACAATCACCTTATCACCATTCACCACCACATAAAACCCTTCCCC
This sequence comes from Silene vulgaris, assembly GCA_036897335.1. NCBI lineage: Eukaryota > Viridiplantae > Streptophyta > Magnoliopsida > Caryophyllales > Caryophyllaceae > Silene > Silene vulgaris. The sequence goes on from JAYMSF010001720.1 coordinate 6,756, forward strand.
AACCAACACCCACCCACTGTTGACCACAATAATGCCGCCGGAGACACCCACCGCGTCAGTGACTCACCATTTGTGTTTTTTCACCCCTATAACTGCCATTACCACCACGAAACAACCCTAAAACCGCCGGAAAACCAAAACCCCCACCTCTCCCAAGCCCCAAAACCCCCTCCCCACCCCTTGTGACCATCAAATCTGTTTGTTTCGAGGGGTGAGGAAGGAGTTTCAGGGATTGGGGAATGGTGAAGGAGGTGGTGGGTTTGGTTTTCCGGCGAGTGTAGGGTTGTTTTGGGGTTGGTTTTTACGTGTAGTGGTGGCTTAGGGGTGGGGTACATCGGTGGACAGTTGTTGACACTGGGGGCATGGGGCGGAGACGGCAAATGATATCTACGGCAGGAGCGATGGGTTGTGGTGGGGCATTGTTGGTGGGTGAAGGTAATGGAGAAAGGGAATTGGAAACCTTGGGGTAGGGTGGGGCATCATTTTGAAGGAATAGAAAGTAATCCCAAACCTGAAAATGGGTAATGGTTGTAAAACAAACATCAAAGGGAATAATACATTTTGATTCTCCTTCCCTTTCCTGAATATCCAAACCAAACACCTCCTAAGTGAAAAAATCAATTGAATACATCTATTCATGTATACTAGAGTGATGTTCTCATAGGTTTAGATTGAAAGCATCTCACGACGTTGTCATTGGTTGAACTAAATAACCGTTGGAGGATCAAGTAATTTAACCAACTACACTCTCCTGATTACCACTCTCCCCCCTCTTTATCCACCTTGTAATTACTGATTGGGAACCATAGCATTGTACCTATGATTATATCTACCGAAATATAAACTATCTTCAATCTTCAATTTGGAAAACGTTGAAGAGTAGTGTATCGGTAGCAGTTGTTAGTGGTAGTTGACTATTGCTTGACTAGTTATTGCTGTTTGTTGTAACTTGTAACTGTACTAACGCTGTAAAAAAGTAACTGGAAGAGGAACTAAAGTTTTGCAAATCGTAGTTTTGACTTTTGCACGCAATGATCAGAATTTTAAACCATTGTCTACACTGTAAACAAGGAATACATGATTTACCTGTTCAATGCATGATACACGCAATTCTGTCCCAGAAACTTCTTCGACCTTTTCATCAAGAAAATCATTTACTTTGTAGGTCACAGAACCCAAATGATCAACTGTATTGACCAGAGCTTTGATAGCATACTCCTTTAATGTATCAATCACTCTGAATTTGCAAGCACATATTAGTAACCGTAAGTAACACAGACAAAGATCCTTCAAAATGGAAAATGTTTCAGTGATGGAGTGAGCCTCACAATTGTTTTTGGTCATCACTAGTGTAAGATAACTCAAAATACTCGGCCGCTGAGTAAAGCTGGCTTCGCAAACTCTTCAAGTCCTACACATAAAGTAACGGGCAAAGTTGATGAGTACTTGGACTAGATATGTACACAATAATCTATTACAACTACAAGCAAAACCATGAAACTTTTACATTAACAGTCTAAATCCTTATATTAAGGCACTAGAGTATACACTACATCCATCCCTACACTACATCCATCCCAAATTTGTAGTCCTCATTTGACTTCGAGAGTTAAATGATGTTAGCTCTGACCATTAATATCTCCAATTTATGTGGATACACTGATACAGTGTAAATTTGAGATATTTGATCAACCCAAAAATTTTCATATCATCCGTTTATTAGAACTGGTAAATGGGATAGGGGCAGTAAATACTAGCATCGGAGGAACCATCGAATATTATGAGAAAATATTGGTAAAACTGAACATCATTTGACGATCAAAGTCACATGGAGACAATATAAATGGGATGGGGGTAAACTAGTCCAGGTTCAAAAAACTACCTTCAGGCTGTCCGCAAAAAGCAAACTTTCCTGCATAGACGTTTCATCATAGTTGGATGATTGATGATGAACGGGCAGATTGGTGGCAGTACTCAGTGACACCATGGAAGCAAACGCCAAACCTCAGAAGTCTTTGTTCTGCAAAATCACCCCTTTTTACACAAATTGTCGAAACCAAAGAGAAGATACAAGCACCATAAAAGGAAAGTTCAAACAAAACAATATAGTCTAATATACGGAGTACGATAACAAGTGAAGCTATAACCCATTTGAAGTAGATGTAGTAGCTGCAACAAAAACAGCCACTAAAAAAAGGATTAAAGATAGGGATTAACGCTGACTGGTACAGGATGAATATAAAATTGATTTGGTAAAGGAATGTTGTGTACACATAACCACTTATTTTCAGCAAAACATGCTTAAAAAGCTTGTACTCCATAAGATAGTCATATCCGTCTTCAACTTAAAACACGATCAAATAGAATCGATAATTATCGATATTTCTGTACTACCCACAACAGAAAATCATAGCAAACCTGAAGAATTTCCCCTTTTCCAGATTTTAATTAATCTAAACAGCTCAAATTGTCTCCCAACTTTGTCTGAATCTTCACCAACACTCATTTTTAAAAGAGGAACATAATTCAACCATAAATTATTCTTATAATCATTTTGAGTCAGATAAAGGAGTATATGATTATTTAAACAATATTGACCCATTTTCAAAATGAGTTGAATTTCTAAATTACCCACATGGCCATATTCTCCAACAGTCACATTACATTCAAACAAATTATGATCTTCTAAAATACTCCCTTAGTCCCAATCATTTATTTATTTGATTAAAATACCGCTCGCAAAGAATACTAAAGGTAAACAAATGATTAGGACGGAGAAATAAACAAGCAACTTCCAACAAATCACCATTTACCAATTTAATTCAAACTGTTCCTGCAAAATTTCAGAACAAAATTCATCATATTTTGCCAAAATCCAACAAACCCAACTCCGAAGTTTCAATTTTTCATACCCCAATCCTCCAAACATGAAACCAATAAGTATTAACACTCCATTAAACCCAGTAGTGATTTCGGGGAGCTAGCAGAGGCGCTTAAAGTCCATATTTTTCCGAGTTTATCTTATGGCATTACTTGTTCGCCCCTAACTACAAATCCTGGCTCCACAACCGATAAAAGCTCAATCTTTTACACATAAATAATTAAAACAAAGCTTAATTAAGAAACAAACCTGGTTTCTGTGAAGTGGGCAGTTCCAAAATCGCATAAAGTTTCAATATTTATGCAAAAGATTTATGAAGTAGACTAAAATGGAAGATGGGTAGTTCCAAAATCAGAGGAATAACCACAAGACACACAAAAAAAGTGCAATTAAAATCAAAGAAATTGGAGGGTTTATGTGATGTGAATATGTAATGTTAATGCAAGTTCCTATATTTGTTTGGTGTGACTATAATAATAAACCCACCTAAGAAAATGACAAATGAAAACAATTGGAAGATTGAAACTTTGAAAGTATAGAGAGACAAAAGTGGAGTTTTTAGAGTGGTGAAAGGTTTGTATATAGGGAATTAGGGATGGAAAATTGGGGGTTAATTTCTGCTTTTTAGCATGGAATGCGGACTGACTGGATTCTGAACTATCCCAAATTCGGATAGTGTTTCTTGAGACGGATGTATCCGTCCGTTATAATATTAAAACGGGTTAAATACTGTTATATTTTTGCATATGAGACAAATTCATTGCTTGTTTACTTGTTCTTATGTATTGTGATTTTGTCTTGATTTTGTCTTATTCAAACTATTTGGCTAATCTTAAACTTAAAATGAATATACCGTCTTAAATGAGAACTTGTGTCCCAAGTTGATGGGTTCACTAAAGAGTGTAAGGTATGGATTAGTGACATAAGTCAACCTAAGTTTAAGATGGTAGGGATAGTTTGGTTTAAGAGAGTTTAAGTTAGTACTCATAGTAGGTATGGAGTTGAGTTGGTAGAATAGTGCTTAACTAGTAATACCATATAATTCTTGCACGGTATGTAGACCTGAAAAACGGGTCTATTAGATCGGGTCATATGGAGATCTGTCATTTTCGCGTTTGTAAGAAGTCGGATAGATTGGCGCATTTTCGGAGTGTACTATTATCAAGTTATTTAGGGATGATGAAAAGTTGGCAACATTAAACATTCGGGTTGGGTCAAGTCCATTCAAATCATTTCGGAGTTCTTGTAAAGCTCGGTTGTTCATTTCAGGTGTCGGTTTGAGTTATTCAGGTTTGGTCACTAAAGCCGCATAAACTACGTCAGGTGTGACCTACATCCGACTCAAATACACTTTTGGCTCCTTTTTTTAGGGACTTTTAGCTCCTTTTAGTGTGTATGAACGAAAATTCAATTCAATACTTTGTAATTTATTTCAGTAGTTGTTTAAGGGGTAAAAGTCAATAATTATCAAATGGAAGATTTTACAAGTGCTAAGTTTACTAGGCATAAATTCATACTAGTCCAACCCACAAGGTCACAACTTGCCCAAACTTATTTTTGGTCGTCTCTATCTTTCCTAGACTCATTCTTACAAGTCCAACCCACACAAAGCTTGGATAAAAATTACTCTTGAGTAAATTTTCCCACTCTTACAAAGTTTACATACAATTATTATTATACTCGGTCAGAGACCGAGTACAATAGTAGCAGTAACTTTGGATTTGTACATGGGTCTTTTCAGTGGCGGACCTAGAAAATTAGAGTCGGGGGGCACAAAATTTTTTTAACGCGTTATTTATGCGCGTCTAAGACAACATTTTTATATTTTTTTTCCT
>JAYMSF010001721.1:0-11471 GCA_036897335.1 Silene vulgaris
TGATATCTAAGTTTTATTATGATAAACTTCTCTACAACACAAATGAATGAGACGTATAGAATACGACTTTAAACTATTTGATATTTTTTTTACTAATATAGTTTTAGTCGGCATTTTATGAAACGGTTATACATAAATGTCGTTCTATACATAATTGTTGGGTTAAACAAAGAGTACAAGTTATTAGAAAGGGATTATTTATATTTATTGAAAAAAACAAGGCAATATAGATGAGCCATTAATTACACCAGACTTTAAGAACAAATGAAATACGTAACAGTGGATTTGATCAACAACAAATTCATAGACAGAGACCTTATCGCAGTTGGAAAGCTGGTTGTTAAAATTTGGGGATGAAGACAGCAAGGAATTTCAGACCAATCATTTCATTTATTTTGCTCTAAAGATAAATCATGTGCCTAACTGGAGCCCCAGATGGTACACGTTATAATCAGTTAATCACGCAGCTACCCCAATTATTTGTTTTGGTCCTATAACTTAATACATCTGCAATCCTGCATAATTCTCCTGGCTTTGTTTTTTCCTAAATTATTAATAAGTCCTTTACTGGTTGTTATGGAAGAGCACCACCTTCGCCGCCCCCTCCTCTCCACAGAAAACACTACCTTAGACGATAAGATATTGTCATCAACCCCGACCTCATGTATCGTTCAGCGAGTACTCCTAGTTGTTTTTCTAGGGCTTATTTCGGTGTGGGCTAACAATGAAGCTTCCAAGGGGTTTGAGATCAGAGTCATTAACGACATGAAGGGTACGCGTGTGGGTGATAAATTTTCTTTGTTCTTTGTCTCTAATGATGAAGCAACCCGGTTAGTTCAAGCCACGACCGCTAGAGTTACCACGATGTTGTATTCTGATAGTAGAAGAATGCCTGAGAATGTTATTGATCAGGTTGTTGTCCGGCTTGCAGGACATAATTTGACCCGTGATTATTTGGTAGTTACCGAAACTTCTGAGCAAAAGAACAGGTATGTGATCTTAGTAAGTCCTTTGATCATGGACTTTGCTGATTTTAAGTATAGATTTAGGAAGGCTATCCAAAGAGGCATGGCAGAGGTGTTGCTATTCGATAAGCAGAACCTAGCTCCGAAAACATTGATAGAGGGATTGGTGGAGTACATCAGCAATCAGGAAGGCTTGGATGGTTCGACCCCAGAGTTGAGATCAAGAAACTATAGTGATAAATGCTGGGAGGATAAGGACCCAAAAGTTGTGGCTCGATTTTTGGAACATTGTGAGAGGAGAAGTGAAGGTTTCATTGGAAGATTGTATCAAGCAATGGGTAAATATGATTGGGATGACAATGAAGTGGATAAAGCAATGGGGATGACAGCCACACATTTATGTGAAACATTGCTCAGTCTTGTAGTGAAGAATTACGACTCGGTTGCTGTTGTCTCCGTTTCCACTTACCGTTGAGGTCAGAAATGGATATGGGTCTTGCTCGGGAAAGGCATAATGTGCATATTGGTTTATGGAACAGAATTTTTCGCCTGTTTCTGAAAACGGCTCAAAAGATATTGGTTTCCATTGCTTGTGCTCTGAACTCTAATTCATGTTCGTTCAGGTAGTGACAATTTCGCAATGTATAATCTGAGTTATTTGTATGAAGGTATTGAACCACTGTGTCAACTCTGCTATGTTTGTTCTACTATCACCTTGTTAACGAATGATCTAAAATCTTGCAGCCCCTGTAAAACAGAATTTTGGATAACATTCGTTCTACAATCACCTGCTAGTTGATACAACATCGTGGAAAGTGGTTAACTCATTAAACATGAACACTACTCAAACAAGACTGTTGAAGGGCATAATACGTCCACGTCCCCATTCTATGTTATAAACCTCGTTTAATATGGTATAATTCTCCGTAATTATGTTATACTCCCACCATCTTTTATTTTCTTCCCACTTTTCAAATTCTTCCTCGCATAATTTGAGAAGTGGCAAGAAAATAAAACGGAGGTAGTATTATACAACGATCTTCCGTAAGACTAAGTAGGGGAGAAACCTATCCTGAGCCATCCCAAATATTCTCCCCCTAAACTACCATTACCATGAAAGTATGAAACTAGCAGTCACCAATAGCACTAAATAAAATAATACTCCGTAAAATGCAGGACTTTGGGAATTTGATCAAATTTCAGCACACATTCCACAAGGATGGATCTCAAGTCTTGAAATACAGTCTAGACCAACTGAATTACTCTGTGTATTACATGGAAAAGAGACCCGAAATAGAAAGTGAATACGGTGCAACATGTCCGGACACAGAAACCCCAAGATCATGTGAATGTTATTTACAGCTATTTACATTTACAGATACCAGAATGTCTGGTATGACCAGATGAAAAGAACACCAGCTGCGTCGTCTTTGTTAGCACATATCAGCGGTCTTCAAATAGCCTTGAGGACGAGTTTACTAGTTGTGTGAACGCCATGGGCAGCAAGTTTCAGCACTGTACGGCTTTGGTACAACCTATAAAGAGGAACATACGTGAAAAGTAGACATAACTAGCTAAAGCAATGTAATTTTACGACTTCAATTAACCCCTGTGAGCCCTGTCTATATATAGACATATAGTAATAATGTAGTAACAATGTAGGAGCGAGCTCTATATATATCTCTGGCGAAATACTCACATAGTCACATGAGGGGAAGGGAGGGTCATTGGTATTCTACATGCAAATTCTCAAGGAAATAATTATATTTCATTACCAAATGACGAGTATGTCTTATAGTCAAGTATGACAACACCAACAGTACAATTGGGTTATGCAAGATATTTCAGTTGGACTGTTGGAGGTTTAATCTTTAGGGAACAAAAAAGAGAAATTTAAACAAGAACTTAAATAAAATATTTAACATCTACCGATCACAAGAAAATCAACATGGCTTCCCCATAAGCTGTATGCTCTTGACATAATGGAATATATACGGAGTAACACTCAGTTGAGAACAATGAAACGAGTATAATAATTGCAATTGATCCAAAGCAAAATCAAAAGTAAATGAGGGGGTTTAAGGGTCAATTTACCCAGCCAGAGCAAGTCCCCAGGTAGAAAGAGCACAAAACATCTTTCCAGCATGCCAAATAGTCAGCATTTTCTCAACCTTATTAAATCCGCCCAATGATTTTGTTAAAGCTGCAATGAATATAGCCAAACGTTATTATCCGCTCTGGCAAACGCGGCCGAGATTTGAATATGCAGTAATAGCGACTTCAGAGTACAGATAGAAAGTCGTTAGAATATTTCTACTTCCACAAATATCATAAGCATGGTACTATGGTAGAGTACAATCTTTGAAAGAAAAACCACAATAGGAGATGACTTTATTTATAGTTTACAGAAAGGAAAAGACTCACTTTTCTGAAGCTGCTCAGGCTCCATTTTCTGCGATTAAACAAATGGATCTAATATTAGGAAAAAAAACAAGTACCTACGTGAACAATTGAAATGGAATTGTAAGGTAAGGAGCCCACTCGCGAAGGCAAACCGCAAACCTGTAGTTTAGGATTTGACACAATACATCTCGCAAGGAAGTTGGCGACCCCGTCAACTACATGCTCCTCACAAACTACAACATAACTTTCATCATCTATCCCACTGCGTTCTTCTTTGGTTCCGGGAACCATATCATCAGTGACCCACACCCACCAACTAGGCTTTTCTTTGTCAACATTGACTAGAATTTCAGCAGCCTCCAGGTCATCTCCTGCCAAACAGCAATAACCCATATAAACAGAGCTTGGAGTGGGGGCACTTGTTACGGACTTACTAGATAGTGAAGGAAAAAACAAAGGAAAGTAGGAGGTAGTGGTTAGAGGAAGGAGGTGAAGAAACGGTAATAGTTATACAACTTATACCATACCCGGCAACTACCCTAGGGTAATGCATTACTCCCATTAAGGGTAATAGTTTCCCCACCGCCTACATCGTCCCTTTACCACCATGACCTTCCTCATTTGCTCCTTCGTATAAACCTCAGTTTCTCCCCGCTAAGGCTCTAAGTGAGTCTTAAGGGTGAGAACAGTAAGCAACAGCACTATCATTATAAATTTATCAGAAACTCAAACTGTCAAAGCATAGAATAACACACCAGTCGGCTCATTGAAAGGAAACTCATTTGCGTCTCCATTGTCAGAACCATCACGCAGAGAATGAAGTCGAGTCAAGAATTTTTCAGAATCTACAGCCGCTACGATACGTTCATGCAGCTGCAATAACAGTCAACAATAGAAGATAAAATCAGCTCAAACCACACCTCAAGACCCAAACTTTATCAACCTCATTTCCTAAATTTGCTAAAACAATAATTAACATATACACAGAGAAATCTAAATAAAGCAACAAACCACATCCCTTCTCAATTTCCTTTCAATTAACAGATACTTACTCAATTTTCAAAATACCCATATATTTCGAAAAACGTAAACAATCAAATGGAACGGATGAAGTATTAACATAAATGAATTCAGCTCACTACAATCATCATCCTGTTAATTCCTGGTACTAAACCAATAAAACCCACAATCAAATATTCAAACTTTATCAAAATCACACACTAACACACAACCTAATTCATCCAAAACCCTAATACGAACAACAATTCAACAAACTTACATCGGGAGGACAATCATTGAGTAAACAAGGAGACGACGATAAATTCTGAAGAAGCTTCAAATTCTGCTCCAATAATTCAGTCAACCGCTTATTCTCGTTCCGGAGATCGTTCAATTGTTCCCCAGAAAGAGTGTAATTGTGTTCGTCAGCGGGAAATTGGGAATTAGGGTTCTTATGTTGGTGGTGATGAAGGTGTTCGACGGCAGACCAAGCAAGTTCCGCGACCTCTAACACCGTCTTCGCCACCTCGACTGCTTCATGTGCGTGCCCCATTAACTAATTGTTTTTCCCCAAATTATTTGTAGATTATGATTGAAAAAGGAAATTTTAATTTGGGGGTTATTGAACAAGGTATTTTTTTTCAATTGAGAAGTTGATTGATTAATGAATGAATATGTTAGTTTAATTTAATGCAGGGTCGAATTATGATTACACAAGAAGGTCCGGATTTAAGTAAAGGTCAACGAATCGTGATTATTTTTTGGGACTTCTTGCTTGTGTAGTTGTGTTGTACACTTGTACCTAGAGCTCACAAAAGTTGATCCGATTCGACCTGCCCGGAATTCGACCCGCTAGATTCCAGAAATTGGGTGATTCGAAACTGACCCAATTCAAACCCGACCTGAACCGATAACCTCTATAAGAGCATTATTTTTTCCAACCCGACCTCGACTGAACCAACTCGACCCGTGGCCGATATTGACTCAACCCGATGAATGACCCGATAATGAACTAGCTTAATAACGATGTAAATAAGACCAAATTGACATTCATCTTAATTGTTTTTACATAAAAATACAATTAATATAACTACACATCGTTTAAAAATAAAATTACCCATAAAAAACTAAATACATAAGATAAAATATATGCTGATAACCTGACCCGGTATTGGCCCGCTAATGACCCGACCTAACTTGCCACCCAAAAATGATCCACCCATAGATTACCCGACATGAACTGTAACCGGCCCTAACCTGTCACTGACTCGACACAACCCAACCCTATATGACCTGACTCGACCAGTAACTGACCGACTGACCCGGTTGCCACCTTTAGTTGTACCTAGACTTAACCGGGTTGATTCTGGTCGGGTTACTTTCGGGTTTACAGATTTTGGATCGGGTCAGGCAAGTTTATTTCGAGTTCAGGTCGACTATTATCTAGTTATTTATGAATAATAATCAGTGTGCAATAACAAGTATTCGGGTTGAGTTATATTGGTTCGGGTCAATTCAGGTTCATGTTAAGCTTGTGTCTTGTGTTCGGGTGTCGGGTTTGGTATTCAGGTCAGATTATTCAGGCGGGGTCAATTTTTTTAGGTCTACTTGTACATCTACTTAATCATTAGACCTGACAAACAGATTAGTTGGGTAGGGGGTCTGGGGTCGAGCCCTTTCGAGTTGGGTCTGTTTGAGTGCGTCACATTTTCGGGTTAATTCGGGCCGGGACCGATCATTCGGGGTTTCAGGTATGTTTTGATAAGTTGGTTGGGTCAATTTCGAGTCAATCACGTCGAGTTATATTAGGTCCGGGTCGTTTTCTGGTTGATTAAGAAAGAAAAGATTTGACTGTACATAACTTTTGGCTACTGAATTCAAAAAGTGATGATTTTTTTTTCCAAATTAACCGTCTTTTACGAGAACTTCACTTTGAGAAAAAAAAAATTCATCGTTTGATAAGCTCACAGCTAATAAATATGGTCAGTCAAAGATTATTCGATCAAAAAAATGGATTGAACACAATTTCCGGCTACGAATTTAGAGGTGTATTTTTCATTCAAACTCATAGCCGTTGAGTGATATTTTCAATAAAAAAATCATTGTTTCTACACTTGTAGCCTGTAGGCAAGAGTTATAGACTTATAGGCTATAGCCAGTTAAAAGTTTGTTTTTTCAAGAAAAGGAGGGAAAAGGAAAAACCTAGACCTAACAAAATTAACCCGACCCGACCCCAAAAAGGCTGACCCGAGAATCAAATCTTTTCTTTATTAATCTATTTGGGGTCGGATTAACCAACTCGACCCGGCCCGTACATGATCCAAGCTGAATTATCCCGATCCGAAATCATCTGACTCGAAAATAACCTCACAAAACATAACTCTAATTATCTAATAGAAAAAAAAGAGACTAATGCATGCCATTTGATGAAGTTTATACGATGCTTGTATGCATTCTGAAGTTATACGGAATGCATACTAATGTAGACATGTAGTAATGCACTAATGCATGCCATTTGATGAAGCTTCTTGCTTCTAATTAAGATGACTGGGACTGATGCCAATTTGGATAGAGCAAATCATATTTTATACTCCGCCAACTCCGGTCTCCATATAATTGGTTCAAAAATGTATGCTAAATTTTTTCCCAACTTCTGTTTTATAGCAGCATGTAAAATATGTCTCGGCGACAGCAATCTATACTTGAAAATTCACACAGATTTCAATTCTCAAAAATTGAACAGTTAAATCAGTTAGTTAGGAGTATCATTACGGTTAGCAACTTCACAATCATTACCATGAGTCCATGCCTAATCACATGTGGTTAAGCCCTGATTGGCAGTAGAGATACAGTCATACAGGTAAGACATACCGCTCTTACTAGTAACTATAACACTCAAGCAGACGAATCAGTCAGAAAGGTATGAGATACAGTCATACAGGTAATTTATTAACTGAGATGAAAATACAAGCCTACAAATGGCTAAAGTGCTTGCAAATGTTTACAAAGTTCCCAGTCTCTTTGAATCGCTCGCCAGACAAACTGCCAGGTGAGAAACAATGCAATAGGCATCAATGATAGCGATATTATACCTCGCTCTCGCATATGGAGCCAGGTAACTATCGGGAAAATAATTAATATGAACAGTCATTGATACTTGGTCCTTATTGTTCAATAATGAAGCATAAGATGCTTCCCATCACAATCGCTATGGTTACTATGTCGGCATGCTTTATGAACCATTTGGCTCTTGGCAAAGGACACGTCTGACTTCTCGCGCGAGTTCCATCACATGGGTATCTTCACACCCTAGTTAACAGCAACATCAAATGGATAAGAGTCACGTAAGCTACATGAGCAGCAAAAACAACATAAAAATTCCAATTAATCAAATCATCACATTGGAACATCCAAGTCGAGAGAAAGCATACCGAGTTCAAGGAGGGCTTTCTCGAGTTGAAATAGGTAGTCTCTGTTAGGCCCTGAGGGGCCTTCTGCACGAACAATTTGCCTGCAAGTCATAATTTTTTAGGAAGGTAGTTGTGAAATAATCAGTTTCCTTGGGATCGATTAAAGAATAAATCAAGCCAATATCCTCTTCACAGCTTTACAAATGCTTATTCATACTTTCATCGTCATATAAATTAAAATACAACAGGATAGAACTAAGTCCCCATGAGAATTGAGAAGAGTATAAAAGAGTTTTCTGTCTCAAAGACTAGTGAACGTTCAAACGATTTGGAAAATGCAACAAACGGAGAGCTTTGTGCAAACAACAGGGATAAATGACCACATTCAATTAAAAATAGAACATACTTTGCAAGATCTTCCAGTGGAGCAGGACCCAGGTAGTTTACATTGAGTTTTTTATCCGAGGAGCCAACATACCTGAATCGTTTCAACATCAGCATACTCGCAAAGGGCTAAAGAAAACATAAAAACTCAATTTTGGATACTTACACTAACACCCCGGTCAAAGTCGGAGTTGAATCAGTCAATTCCTTTAGAAAATACAACGCCAAGTCAGAAGCTTGTAGAGATCCATATGAATTATGATAAAATGAAGAACATATGTTGCATATCTACCTTATAGAAATCAACAGAAAGCTTCTGGTCATATTGTTTCTCCCGCACCTCTAGATACTGCGTGTCATTACACCAGAGAGGGGATTCTGTTAAAAAGATAGCATCAAGAGAAGGAGACATCACTAAAGAAAAAGTGATGAATTCACGGTAAATAATATACAGGAAAAGCATACCGTGATGGCAGTTGCAATGTCCTCCTTGTTAGAAATCTTATAAGCTACTCCACACTACACGAGAAAAAATGACAAAATTGGATGGACTTCCTAAGGATAAACTTTCAATGTTAAATGCATGCATCATAGTTAAATGTTTTAGCTTTTTGAAGAACAAGTGACAATCATTTTATTTTTTGAAAACAAAGTGACAGAATCATTTCTTTTGGTGTTCAGAGCCGAAATGGCAGTACAATTACAAAGAGGGGAGGGATTCGAACCCATGACCTTATCCACTCACACTCGATTTATACCCCTAGACCAAGATCTCATTGTTGAAGAGACAGATTCATGACTAAGCATGAGCAAGAGAATGTCTGAGAAGAGAAGACCGAGCCCAAAAGTTTCCAGTTCAGAAAGTACTCAAACACAACTACCACAGAAAATCATCCAACTATATAGCAAAGAGAAAGGATCCATTACGTTAGCGTCCATATAGTATCACAACACTCTCTTTAGGAACCGTTTCCCACACACAGTCTCTTTTGTTCCTTTTTACCCGAGCAGTGCTAGAAAACATTAACTCTGATATAGGGAGGGCGCATTGTCAAATAGCATAATACATTGGTACTCTTGAGTGAATAATCACCCTAAAAGCTAAGACTGTAAATGATCAGATTTGTCTTCCACAACTTTAAGCTTCCCAAATGACTCGACATATGCTAATGCTGTTAATCTTATGGACCCTTAAGGGCCTTAACATATACGAGCAATAAGAGGAGTTAACTAAGAGCATGAAACAATGTATCGGATCGAATCTCCTCATCATGGCGGAAATCATATAAATCAGCAATTACCATCATCAGCAATGTGTTCATTCAGCCCTACCTTTAGTATTTTCTCCCTTTTCTTGAACCAACCGAAAAAAATCAATTTTGACCAGTTTCCCACTCACATTACTACACTAATTAGTTGATAACCCTATATCCTTTGCAAACAAATCTCAAAACTTCGAGATTAAAACCGTCTTACACAAGACCAATTGTACTAAAATCATGGGCAAAGAATCAAACTTTCAGCAACATACCCACTTCAAACTAAACAGAATTGCACAGTTTGACATTAATTAATCAAATGATGAATAATCAATTAAAAAAAGATTACTTTTTTTTAAAACTTACACAAATTTCATCATCAGCAGGCTCTAATGTGACAGTTCTACCTGGGTATTCTGGTGTTCCTCTATGATCAGTACTTCCTGCATCCAAACAAAAATGTTATAAAGTTGAAAACTTTGAAATAATTTAAATAGAAAAGTTAGAAAAATGAGGAGGGAAAAAAGAAGAAGCCTTGATAGAAGACACGACGATAGCCCTTGATGAAACCATGAAGACGTTCATCGTAGTTGAACCCGGCTTTCCATATCAGTGACCCGTACCCGAATACCCATAGTACCATTTTTTATCCTCTGGTTTCGTTTGTATCAGTGTTGGCCTTTTCGGGTGGGGTGAGAATTAAGAAAGGGAAGAAGAAATAAATGAATTAGAAACAACTAGTTTTAGAGTCCGTGAAAACAACAGGATCTTAATAATTTATGGGGTTTTTTATATGCAGCAGGTCTCTTGAGAGACGACCTCTCTCTAAATTTATTGAGAGACCAATTACAAATTAAAGGAAAAATGGTACGAAAAGAAATAAAATGGGTGCATATAATATAAAATTGGGTACTAATAAAATGAGTACATATACTATAAAATGGGGTACTATAAAAGTGGTTACAATGTATGATAAAATAGGTACGACTATTATGAAATTATGTACCAAATGGAATAGGCATTTTAAGTCCAATCAATAACAAAAGAAGTACGAAACATACATAAAGTGGTACGATAAAGTGGTCTCTCAATAACTTAATAAGAGATCGTCTCTCCAAATTTTTTGTGTTCTATACTTCTATATGGTAGGTACCTCTGTGTTTTTTCGATTTTAATTGGTATCCCTTTTTTTTTTTCAAAAACATCAATGGTGGCATGGTGCCCCTGAAGTCATTTACTTATTCTATGGCAAAAGCTGACCCAACCCGAAGAACCGATCTGAATTATCCGAGAACCGACCCGATAGAACCGAAAATTTTTTGAACCGAAACCGACCTGAACCGACCCAAAGGTTAACCATTAAAACCGATATAACCCGAAATGATATGACCCGAACCGACTTGTGGCTCGACCCGAACCGACCTGTAACCCGATTCACCCCAAAACCAGCCTGACCCGAACCGAACTGAACCGAACTGTAACCCAATCCTAAATCCGACCCAGCCGATATCCAAATATTTTTTTTTAAAATAACCTAAAATTTGCTTATAATTTTTTTTTGTTAATAAATTTGATAAAAATATCAGTCATTTTCTTTTTAAAACGAAATGTAATATCAAAATAAAAAGTTGAGAAATGTTAACGATCGTAAACGAAGTGCGGTATTTTAAGGTATTAAATCATTTGGTTCTTTTAGCATTAAATGTAATATTAATCTAAAACAATAACACACAATATGTTCTCTGGACGTACGTGACAAAAGAACGACCCGACCCATTGACCCGATTCTTTTTCAAACATAACCCAACAATATAAATGACTCGACCGATGAATGACCCGGAACTAAACCAGACTCGACCCGATCAAGCATATTGACCCGATATATCCTGATCCATTGTCAACCGACCCGCACCCGAACCGACCTGTTGTAGTTATTGACCCGATTAACACGACCCGTAAGTGATCTAACCCGAACCTGACTCAACCCGAACAAGCAGCCTGACCCGATCAAACCCGAACCCGCCATGACCTAAACCTCCTCAACTCGCCCC
>JAYMSF010001722.1:0-11469 GCA_036897335.1 Silene vulgaris
CACCGCCACCACCACCACCACCACTACCACCGCCGCTGCCACCATCATGACGCCACCACCACCACACAAACCACCACCCGCACACCAAAACAAACAACAACCCATCAATCTTATTCCAAATACCCCTAGAGTGGGTGAACCTTATTTTTCCTTTCTTAATATAACCAAGCAACTAGTTAAGTTTTAAGTAATCCCTTACCTTTCCCCTCTTACCCTTTCTGATTTTCTTTCCTTTCCTTTTTTTCTCTAACCAAACGCTCCTAAATATAATTGTTAGACTTTAACCATCACCTTAAGGTATTGGTTGAGATGATTCATCTATCATGGTATCCAATTCAAAGCCAATGTGATCAAATGTCACGGGTTCAAATCCTAGTAGTCTCCAATAACTCACGAAGTAAAAATTCATCATATTGTATGGGGGGCCTGTACACTAACCAGTCTCCGAGCTCAATGGGCCCTCAAATAAGGATGCATATTAAGAAATAAATATAATTGTTAGACTTCGACCATTACCTTATAGTTTCATTTGAGATAATTCATCTATCTTAACCTCTCATTTTCCATTAAAGAGGTTTACTTTGACTTCAAAATCCACTCTGCGACCGCAATCCATCACTTGCCGTTTCAAACACACGTCACCCTATTTCATAAACAAAGTTAATCTCAATTACGGAGTACAACCAAAATCACTTATCTCAATTAAAACCGTTTACCTGAGAGCACAATTGCACATGCGGTAAAGATATTTGTCGTTTTTATTTACTGTCCACCCAAAAAAATAAATAAAAAATACAACCAATCTAAACAAGGATCGGATGAATCAAACCAACTCCTCAATAAATAGTCAAATGAGTCAATTCACTAAAATTAAGAATTGCAATTGTAATTATCCAAAAAAAAAAGACAAAAAATTCCGAATTTTCAATCAATAATTCCTATTCATTGATCTTATTTTATATACTCCTTATTGAATTATTTATGGTGGGTTGGTGGGAAATTAATTCCTAATTGGATTGGATATATTAAAAATCAAATCTTGGGCAATGATTTTCACCCACCATTGCCAAAATTTCTTATAAATTCCAAGGTTTACCAATAATTAGCTTAGTAAATAATAATTATTTTTTGGATTAAGGCTAAATAATGGAGGTTCAGGTTAATAAAGACAAGGAGTTTGGTGAAAAACTGGAGGTTAATAATAATAAGGATGAGTCTATATCTTTTGATTATTATGATCATATTTCTCCTCTTGCTATTGATATTGGAGGTAATTAATTATTGTAATTAACTTTTAATTAGTATTATGCTGTTTTTTTGGTGGGTAATTGGTGGTTTAGTAATAGCATGGCTGTTTTTTTGGATGACGAGGCAACCTGCAACCGCTACCTTTGGTACGAACTGGATAAACCCGAGTATAGCTTGAATGTAATGGAAAATACCCAGATAATGATATTTGTTTGTTGAGTATTTTGTATTAATTGGTTTGAATCATTAGTTTGCTAAAGATCATGAAACATTAGTTACTTGCAATTTGCAAAGCAATTGATTAACTTTGTAAGTTTGATGATTAGGAAGTAGATTACAGTTTAGTGAGATGCTTGTTTAAGAAGCTGTGTAATTTGTAGTCTTTGCATTTGTGCTTTTACTGTTATCATCACGGTCCGGCGAGTTGGTGATCTATGCTTATTTTTCCACCAATGCAGTTGAAGGTGATGTTTTTTGAATCAACTGGATGTTATTGGAATAAATTTGATGTTTTTTGAATCAATTGAATCTTGTTCCCTGAGAATTTGCTAAGATCTTAGTGTATACTGTATGTCTGTATAGATTGAGTTAAGGCAAACTTTCTTAGCCATCCTAGGTAAGCCCGGTGGATCGCAAAAGCCAAAACATGACTCCTTTTTTTACTTTCCTGATTTTACGGATTTATGGTAACTATTAGCCAATTGTAGGTGAAGTTGTTATTATGGATGATTTGAAACCAGCCTCTCTACAACATAGGAGTAATGTCGTGTACATCTGATCCCGTTATCCCACATTCCCATCATCTATGGGGCCTTGACTCCTCGAGGCATTGGGTCAATGTTGTTTTGTTGTTGTAAGGGTCGATTTTTCGAGTTAGTATTTAGAGTGAATCTTGTTGTTGCTAGATATATATCCTCGGCTTCAAGATGGATAAGTGCAATGTCTTCTGCAATGTTGCAGGCTCTTTAATTAAGTTGGTGTATTTCTCTAAAGAGGAGAATGGCTCGGAAGTCCATGCAGGAAACACAGTTGAAGTGGAGAAGGTTATGATTCCAGCTAGTTGTAAAAATTACCCTGTTCTGAACTGCAAGCTCCATTTTGCGATGTTTGAAACTTGCAAGATAAATGAGTGTGTAGACTTCATTGAGTCCAAGCAACTTATTGGCAGCTGTATGATACTATCTTTTCTTCTAGTCTATGTCTCTTAGTTATTTGTTGGTTTTTCTTCAATTTGACGTGGACATGTTTTAACTGGCTAGAATGTAGAAAAATTGGTAAATCTGCCCAGCAGCTAAGAACATTGATTGAGCTAGCCTATGTATTGCTACACGCAGCTGTTGTTGTGACTAAGAAGTCATTTATCTTAGTGATAATCAACCTTATCTTAATGCCTCAAAGACTCCCGCCAATGGCTTAAGTTAAGGCGATGAATATACAAACCTTGCTGCCTTATGCTTACAACGTAAAAGGATTTTTTTTTTTAAATGATCCCATAATGGAAATTGCTTCCAGTATTGCAAATAACTGCTACTTCAAACTAAGAAAAGCGCAGCCAGTTTACTGGCCATTAATGTTTATTTCATGTGAGAACCAAAGGAAAGTGAGTCGTTTGCTCCAGTAAATGGGCATATAGTAGTATTCACCATCAAAATATCACAGACCTGTACATGCAACGTCAACTGCAAGGTCTGCAACTGTGCGTGCGGTTATCCCTCTCGGCATCTTTATGCTTTAACTGCTATCATGATTCATCCTTGTAGGCTATAAAGCGATCCTTATGCTAGTAGTTACTATTGAGCATCTCTGTATGCTTCGGATCCAGTCTTTCGCAAGGCTTCCCTGCTCTGATTGAACAATGATTATTTCCACTGAGAGGAGGTCTACTCAGTTACCTATTTTCAAGTATGTTGTGTGATACGAAGTCTGTGTACGGTCATATGGACCTACAGGTTTCTCATTTGAGACCGTGTTCCACTCATAGTCTAAAATCTCCTCTCACACTGGAATACGTATTAAAATGACTTCAGTTTAAAAGAGAGATAATTTGCCTCAAATTAACTTATGTTTTTCTTTATGCGTGATACAGTGTCTTTCTTTCTTGTAATCAACTTCTAACGTGTCATTCATATTTAGGTAACAGGGGGAAGAATATGTCAGGCAGCAAAGACATATTGATCAAGGTAATTTTGTGATTGTCAATGCCATTTTCTTTACCGTTCTTTGATACCCCCATTTCGACTTTCTTTTAGCTCCTCTGATCTCGCCTTATACTTATTACTATACTCTTCATGTTTATGCAACTAAGCTCTTGTAATGTTGGAAAATCCACATGAGTTAAATTTTGTGTGCTTATTGAACTCCACGAGCCCCTTTACATGACATTTGGTCTATGATATAAAAATGTTAGCTCCTGCAATGTATATGTTAGACATTGCCTTTCTGCATGTTTGTATTCCTAAATGACTATCGCTTCTCACCACAAGTTCACTATAGGTCAACTAGAAACAACCTCTTTGTTTTAAGGGGTAAAACTGTGTACATTCGACCCTTATCCCACCAATTGTGTAAGGCCTTCAGGGACTGGGGTATTGTTGCTGTTGTTTTGGTTTGGTTTGGTTGGATTGGATTCCTCTGGGTTGTGGCCTTGGAAGGATGAAGGGCGGGGATACTTGTGCCCGGCATAATAATCTCCAATATGAGCTCTTTGAGTGGAAGGTGGGACAGAGAGCCATTTCTCCCTTTCGTTATTCTCACTGCTTCCTCCTAACTCCTTTTCAAAATATGCATCTTCACCCAATATCGGGAATAAGTGCTTCAAAAATAAGAGCATATACAATGTTGTGTTTTAGATTTTCTTTTTCCTTGCTCATGGTATGCAGAATGCTGATATTGTTTTACGAAAATATTTTAACTAGTTGTGTTTAGCTGACAGGCAACTGGTGGTGGGGCTTTCAAATTTGCTGATTTATTTAGAGAGAAGTTTGGGATTAGGTTTGACAAGGAGGACGAGATGGACTGTCTTGTGGCTGGTGCTAATTTTCTGCTGAAGGTGAGGATTGTGCTACTTTGTCTCGTTCACACAATTACTTTGTTTATCTCTTCTTTCTTTTTCGCTGCTGTGTTTGGTGTGATGAAAAGGGATAAACCTTTGACAGTGTGAAGGTATTTCTGAATTCTTAACCTCTCTAGACCATGTTCATCTTGTGTGTGGAACCTTGATTGTGCGATATCACCCGAATAATGTGTGGAAGCCTCCACTTTGTTAAATAAATAAGTTGGCTACTATTCATTGGGTTATGGTAAATGTCTGGATTCCCTACCTCCCTATGCAAAGTTAGCTTGGTATAACCTCATTTGCAATTCTAGCTCTATACAAATTTTTTTCGTTATCATAAAGAGAAAACATTGGGAGTATATTTTCCATATCCAAACCTCTTCGGCTTTTGAATATGATGGATATCCAAAAAGGCTTACTGAGTTGCCCGTGCTTCTTATATTGTGAAGCAGCAATTCTTAATGTAATCTCCAATGCACTTTTTATTTTATTTTTTTATTTTACAAGGGATCATCCGAAACAACCCCTATTAATGTAATCTTCAACGTAGTTCTTCTATTTGAAATTATACTTCAGAAAGAGAACTCAATTTTGATCATAAATTATCCGTTCAAGAGGTCTCCAACTGTGATAATGATCTCTACAAAAACAGCAACCATATCCCTTAAAGAAGAAAAAATAACTGTAGGGATGCAGTTTGTCACGCCCCGCTTTATTTCCTACCCAAAAAAAAAAAGGACGTGACAAGTTGCTGTTGGATTTCATAATTATCTGTCCAACCATGCAGTATTTTAAGTTTAACTGCATTATTTTTTTTACCTTGTATTTCTTAGTATCAATGTTAAGAAGTCTTGTGTTGTACTTTGAGCAGGCAGTACCCCGTGAAGCTTTCACATATGTTGATGGTCAGAAAGAATTTGTTCAAATTGACTCCAGTGATCTGTTTCCTTATCTTCTTGTCAACATTGGCTCTGGAGTTAGCATGATTAAGGTTAAAACAATATTTTCCATTTAAAATACCGCTGTAATCTCTATTTTGTACTCGGAGAAGTGTTTTTTTGTTTTGTTTTGGTTTATGTTTCTGTGTTCTCTTCCTAGTTCTCAAGTGTGGTGTGTGCTACCTTTTGTAGGTGGACGGTGATGGAAAGTTTGAACGTGTTAGTGGAACAAGTGTTGGTGGTGGCACCTTTTGGGGTTTAGGAAGGCTTCTCACAAAATGCCAAAGGTAACATTGACATAACCGAATGGAACAATTGAGAAGCTTTCACAGTAATCTAGTCTTTTTTTCTTAGTCCACATCTGAGAAGGAAACAAGAATGGCTATAGATTTTTCAATTCATAGATCATGTTTCATAGTCCGTTGACCTTTTTTTACAGTTGTCTTGGGAGAGATTTAGAAGGATTATAATACTTCAGTTTATTTAAAAAATTCTACTCTTATATGTCTCTCTTGAGAACTGTCATCTTCAGAGGGCACTGCTTTTTTACCTGTGATTCTAGCCTAACGATTTCTTCAAATACCCAGTTTTGATGAGTTGCTGGAGCTGAGTCAGCGCGGAAATAACAGAGTAATTGATATGCTTGTTGGTGACATTTATGGTGGTTCAGACTATGCAAAGGTATGTACATATATAAGATACATGGTATGTTGTATTTCATGTCGTGGCTATTTTGTTTTCCTCCAATAAGTTAGAGATATTTCTGATATATTTGATCCTTCATTTATGTTTCAGTCATATATTCATAAGTTGTGAATACTCGCTTATTTTGCTTGTTTTGAGAAGTAATACGATTTGTTGAAAAAACTAGTTTATCTGCACTCAATTTTCCATCCCTTCAGCTGGCCAACTTAGAATGTGCCTTCTTTATTCCTTCTGAAGGTTTTGGCAGGAAAGTGAATTTGGGTGACAAAAAAGAACATAAAAAGGAGTAGTTCAAAAATCAGGTTTTAAAAGGCGGTGTTTGTGTTTAAAAATTTCCCTTTTCAGTGGCTAAATAGGTGTGTTTTTGCTAATGGCAGATTGGCCTGTCAGCAACAGCAATAGCATCCAGTTTCGGAAAGCCAATATCAGAAAATAAAGAGCTGGAGGATTACAACCCTGAGGATGTCGCAAGATCCCTGTTGAGACTTATTTCAAACAATATTGGGCAGGTAAGCTTAGCTAGGCATTTGCCACCATTATTAATATACGTAATCCATGTTACTACAACTCTTTACTTGAGGGGTCGTAGAAAAGGTATTTTTGACCTTCTCAGTGAAACAGACAAGGATATTAATTCTTGATCCAGGATCTTGATCTTGGAATCGGTTGTCGTGAACTAATCCTGGTCATTGCTCTATAAATGCAACCTATATCGTGAACGTCACTTGATATGAAAACTGTCTTCGACGGCTAACAATTCCATGAACATCACTTCAATCTGTTTGCAACTGTGTAAACTAATTGTTTTTTTGGTGACCTACATAGCTTGCCTTAGTTTAAACCAAACCCTAAGCTTCTGCCATAAATGTCTTCTAGGGACATCAGCCTAATCCCTCCCTATGCCAGTCATGTGAAGTACTATTTTTCTAGCCTAATCTCTGTGCCAGTCATAAAATTGTTTTCAATAATTATTACCACTTTTTTTATTCAGTTTCGCTAAAGATGATAGGAATACACATTAGTATGTATGTGTTTCTCATATTCTGAAGTCTAATTCTCAATGCAGTTTTTGTCATGGAAAACTCTTTTGTGTTTTCATCCTAGAAGGCTGCATACTTCACCCCGGCATATGGTGTTTATAATGCGACTTTCTTATTGCTTAGAAATGATGTCATAGTGATGTTTGCTTTTTTTTTTTTTTTTAGTCATTCCATTTGTACTTAGCCTTCTTTTCTTTTCTGAGATGCTATCAGCATTGAGCCATCTCTTTGTTCTCTCTTATTTTGCTGGTATGATTTGCAGAGGTAAGTTAGTAATGTTTATCCCCTTTTCTAACTTGTCTACCAGATCGCTTACCTGAATGCACTTTTGTATGGGCTCAAACGAATTATCTTTGGAGGATTTTTCATACGAAGTCATGAATATACCATGGACACAATTTCTGTTGCAGTCCAGTTCTGGTAACTCCTGATATGCTTTTCTCATCTGCCAATCTATACTCCATTTGAATTGTCCTCTTCTGAGTTGACTCCTTTTATTTTGGCGTATTCAGTAGTCACATTTTTCATGAGATCATTAAGAAACAGTCCGTGTTCATTATATGTGTACATACGGCGCCCATATCTCGCATAATGGGAGCCTTGAAGGCGGGCATCATGTTTTTTTTTTTTTTTTAATCTTCATTTTTCTCTTCAACGATTTGAAATCAAGCTGATATGGAAAATGGTAGTCAAAATTTGGCATGCTAGAGGAAGTATCTGATGTAAAATGGGCAAACCTGTTACTGTTCCAAAGGCTTCGTAATGTCGTTCATAGAATGAGGGACATTTGCTATCTCATCTACAAGTATTTTACTGCCAATTAGTTTCTGTGATTCCCTTTTCTTTTAAACAATTTCTATTTCAATATCTAATGAAGAATGATAATCACTTTTCTTCTTATGGGTCGTCAATCTGCTAGATTCAGTTAAATGCCTGGACTATTACATGCTATTAAAATCTTTAAACTGCATATAAAGATGCACAAAAATTGAGCAATATTGTTTTTCCCTTTATTTGAGTTTCCAGCTTCCTTTTTGGTGCAAACTGCAAAGGGAGTCTTGCAGTTCAGTTTTTCAATGAATTTACTAGCTAAGTTCGCGATGTAGCTGCTGACATTTGCAAATTTTCTAGTTTTGTTCTTCATTTTCTGGTTGGGTTTCAGTATTGCTGGAATATCTCGTCATCTAACTGTATCAGGCGGTTTTATAAAGAACAATGAATCTTGTGTCGGTCTGTCTGTCTTACACGTCGGGTCTTTTTGTTTTAATTTCTGATTTCTGGTTATATAGGTCAAAAGGGGACGCGAAGGCCATGTTTTTGAGGCATGAAGGTTTTCTGGGAGCTTTGGGTGCGTTCAAGAGCTATGAGAAGCATGGGCTTGGCAACTTGACGGCTCACCATCTGGCCGAACACTCACCCATAATATATCCTCGTCCTCAGACGGGCCAAAAGGTTGTCAAGCCCTTTATTGATAAGCCGACAGACAGCGATAGCGGCCTTGGCACCAAGCCACCGACACTACTCAAGTGAGGCGGCCAGTCAAATTTACTTATGGCTTGTAATTTAATCTAGGAAATATTATGTATTCTAGGTTAGTTAAGGCCTGAAGTTGGGAGGAAAATATGTCAAATATTCTTGTCACCAAACCCATTGTAACATTCCATTTGTGTAGATCCGACCCGTTCAACCCGGGTCAAGGAAACAGACAATGACACCACCCTTGTTGTATTTGTAACCTTGTATATAATGGAGGCATGGAGCTGGATCCTTCTGAATTACCGTCTTTGTAACCTTCAAATTTTTACGAATCAGTCACGTCTCACGACTAAAATTTAATGTCACGGACCATACCCATCATCATTCAAAACACCTGATCGAAAATTATAGGGAGAAGAAAACACTGCTTTATAGACACGGTTCCATAAGAAATATGACGGCTTCTCGTACCCAACCCAAATCATTTTTGACATTGTTGTTGTACTGGTTGAATTGAAGAAAATTTGATTCGACTAATTGATGTTGCAATAACACGTAAATTAAAGACATAACATAGATCGATAATGTCAATAATACAAATCTAGAAACGAGAAAAGCAAGCATAAATAACATTAGTCTTCGAACAAAGGCATCTCAGCCAACCCATAAGCTAAGTCACGTTCCAATACATCATCAAATAGAGATTCGGTAAGCCCATAAGCGAGTAGGCGTCCTTGAACGTCTCTCGAAACAATATTGCCATCTTCGCCGACAGCAAAGAGGTAACTGGTTTTTTCGTCTTCAGGAAAAAACAGTTTTTCCTTAATAGACGCTTTAGCTGCAGCAGAGGGAGGCATAAAAGGCCATGGCATCTTATCCAGGTCCACACATGAACCGTCCCTCTTGAAACGGTCCACCAATTGTCCATTCCAATAGCGGTCCGTGTACTGTAGGGGAACAAAGACAACTTCCCAGCCGTTGGCCTCAATTTCAGGGTAATAATTTATCAACAGGGTGTCAAGGTCGCGTTCATTCCAGGTAAGGTAAAGGAGCACGTTCTTGCCTTGAAGCTGCTCGGACTTGAACTTTTTACCGTTCTGAATCAGACAGTCATTATTATTGAATAATGATGGAAAAACCGGGGTGAGCGATCTGACATATGCCAACCTTTGTCTTAGGATAGCGGTACGAGTGAAGGGATATTGGTTGATTCCGAAATTGGTTATGACTTCTCTTCCACACAGCTCACCAGATTCGCAATCAGGTGGTATAATGATGAACTTTTCCCCGGGGCAGAGACATCCCCGGCCAAATATACGCCACAGCCTGCGACAAACATTGCTGCAGTAGTTGAAAAGAAACCAGGATTTGATATCGAGACGCCTGAGGGCCTGATGGAGTTGTTCATCGTATGATTTTGGTTCATCGTAAAAAGGCATGGGTACGAGCACAATCTCAAGCTGTTGGTTGTGTGCTAAGCAATAGTCGTGGGCCGTCTTTATTTCTTCCATGATACTCCAATTGATGCACAGGTACAATCCTACATACTTACGGGACAGATCTAGGACAGTAGAAGAGAGTTCATCAGTTTCAGCATCGAATCTGCTGAGAGTGAGAAGGGAATCGCAAAGCAGAATATCCGCGCTAAGGGATAGAGGCCTATGATCCTCCCCCTTAACAATGTCTTTGGAAAACGGGTATGCAGGATCCAACCTCGACATCAATGCCAGGGTCGAGTACATAGGATCCAACTTAGACCTCAATAGCTCATCTCGTGTAACAATCGCATCCAAAGTGCTGTCGAGAAAGGGAAACCAGTCGGAACTATAATAGAAAAAATGCTTAAAAGCATCGTATTCCTGCAAAATGATTCCCTTGGGATCGGCCAAAATGGCCGAATCAAAGCGGCCACTGCTTATAAACGAGTGTAAATAGGCTCGCGTCTCAAAATCAGAAAAGGGTATACCAAGGCAAGAGAAAGCAGAACAAAAGTGATCGAAAGCCGCTTGTTGATTATAGAAAACATCACTGCTCATCTTAGGTACCACAACCATCTCAAAAGGAATACCATCCCGAAATAACTCGTCGTATGCCTCGATTATGGCACGACAATGTTCAGCACGGCCAGTGAGCATAGGCACGTTGAAACAGCAAATAAGGAGGTATTTTCCTCGGAGAAAGTCAAAATCAACATGTTCTACTTGACCATAAACACCTTTCTTAAATCGTACCAAGTGAGTCGTCTTTCCATGATTCGATAAAAACTGTTTAACCCCGAATTTTAATTTCCCACCTTTGATAAACAACTTGGGTGTTTCAGATTTTTCAAGTCCTTTTTCGTCCACATCTACCATAATCCCATTACCATAAGTCTTTTTAATGTGATCCTCTAAGGTATAACATGAGTTTATTGTAACTTGAGTTTCAATAGGAGACGGGAAAAACATCTTGACCTAATTAACTGAATTAATTAAATAAATTTTTAAACA
The DNA here is from genome assembly GCA_036897335.1 of Silene vulgaris. Lineage (NCBI taxonomy): Eukaryota > Viridiplantae > Streptophyta > Magnoliopsida > Caryophyllales > Caryophyllaceae > Silene > Silene vulgaris. The sequence continues at coordinate 10,952 of JAYMSF010001722.1, forward strand.
AAGAAATTCAAAGTGAATGAATTCTTCACCTGACCTGCCCTTTTCTCGGCCACGGCAACCTTCTTATATACTCCCTCCTATAGTCCTATTCAAGGTATTCTTCCCATTTCCATATTTCCAATTTCCATATTTCCAATAAATAACAATGTGATATAAAACGTCTATTTATTATACTAAATACTAATACAAGAGATCTAGTTTCCTAATCTAACTTGAGTAAACACAATATTTACATGAATATTATTTACATTGGTAATGTTTTCCTAATCTAAATAATATTAGGAAAGAATATTTGAGACGGTTAGGTGATATTTCCAATAACCTGATGACCATTGTTGCGGATGAGGAAATTTGGACGGAAGAAGAGAGCATAAATCATAACACTTGCTGTTTATCAAGGCTTAATGGTTACGGAAGCACTATCCCCAGTTATTTAGATAATCCAACTAATAGCCTACGATCTATCCTTACGGAAGATATTTTTGGGGTGGCTATTCCCCGTGTAATAGCTAGTAGTT
>JAYMSF010001723.1:0-11468 GCA_036897335.1 Silene vulgaris
GTTTGACTTTTTTTTTTTAATAAATTTGTAAAATATTGAGTTTGGGGGTATTATAGGGAATATGTGTTCTTTGACTTTTCATTCTAATTTATTTCTACTTTTTGCTCAGTAATATTGTTGAATAATTTTTTTTGGAAATTGACCGAATAATATAACATATGTATATATATATTTGTTATTGGAATATATTCAGGTTATTCTGATTACCTACTAATAGCTCGAGCAAATTATAATGATCGTGTATTCGATCCAGTATATTAGATGACATTCGACCTTATGCAAATAATTGGTCACCTGTTTTTATAATCCGTATCTTCTATTTATTATTTTCTTAATCATTGTGTCGTTTTAAAAGTAAAATAAGAGAACATATAAATAGAAGAATTATATTTGTAAATGAAATATTTTATTTTTCTTACGTATTATGCTTTTATCTTGTGTATAATATTTATTTTATCATTTAACTAAAATAATATTTAACTCATTTTAGGTTAAGACACATACTCGTTTATACAAGTCCGACCGATACAATAGAGCTTAGTTGACACAGGCATGAATTGCATGCTTTGATACGTGGCATGTGGAGAATGGTGTAAGGGATGAAAAATGGTGACTATTGAATTATTCACAACATTGCACCTTCGTGCGCTATTATTTAACCATGTTTTTTGTTCTACTATAATAAAGTGGAGTTTATAGGATAACTTAAATAATGATGGAGTTTAAGGCTTGTGTTTTATCTTAGTTATAATTTAGTTCATTTTTATTTAGTTTAGTATAGTTTCACTTAGCTTACTACTTCACAAAGTAACTATTAATCCAGCTCAATTTAACTCTATTTAGTTAAGTTCAGATACATTAAGATCAGTTCAGCTCAATTCAGCTATTTTCAGGTGAAAAGAACAAACCTAACCTTTACTTCGATTTAGTTCAGTTTAGTTCAGCTCCATTGCACTCAGTTCACTTCAATCTAGCTGTTCCCAATCGGGAAAAACAGGGCCTAAGCTAAAATAAACCAAGCATTTAAGGGTTTTGAATTATTTTTCATATTTTTATAGACAAGAAGCTATATCATTTTCGCCTAGTCGATCGTCTTCTGAAAAGCAAACTATCGTTTGTGAGTTATGAATTGAGAATGAACTCTTTATTTGCATTTTTTGCACATTCTGAATAATTCCGATAATTGAAACTATCTGAAATTGAATTTGAGTTGAACCCTTAGTAAATTATTAGCTCATTTCTGAAAGGTCAAGTTTAAACTGCTCTATTTGATTCTTTATAAATGCCTATATTCCATTTTTAACATATTCATTAGAATTACCCCATTCTCATCTCTAATATGAATTTCATACTAAAAGCACGTTACTTTATTGGTGAGTCCACCACTTCACTCGCAGCATTATCTTTGTGTAAAAGTAAATCGAGTATTTCTAAACAATCAGGGCAGGAGTACCAACCATATCATACTAGAATGTTATCAGACGAGCAAATGTGGATAGAATTGTAAACCTCATAAACGGGCCAACCAGATCAAACTCGAATTTGCTCTGATCAAATTATTACAAATTCAAGTTATTTTTAAATTCGTTATTGTCAATTTGTTAATAATGTAATTAGAATTACAACAACAACAACAATAACAACAACAATAGAGCCTTAATCCCAAAATGATTTAGGGTCGGCTGACATGAATCATCCTTTGACCGCACATGGGTGAACGCAAATCTCGAAAAGCGAAATATAGAAAGAGAAAGGGAAAACAAAAGTGGAGTGAAACATAATACAAAACCAAGGGAAACTTATAGGTTTTAAAATCGAAGTCCGTATTTTGTTTATCAAAACATAAAAATTAAATCGAGAATAAAGATTAAAACGATTTATTAATGGCATTATGTGATGTAAATAGAAGCTCTCGCTTTAAAGAAAGCATTTTAGCAGATAAATACTTACGAATCTCAAAGTTAATTGTGAAGGTGATAATTTATGTATTATTAACTCAATTCGTAGTACTTGACAAAAAAATCATTGAGAATTTTCAAGTATTATCAAAGATGTGAAATTAGACCTTAATTTTTTTGATGAAATGATAATTAAATATTGTTTTCGTGAATCCAACTAGGTTGCTGACTTCATGGCTTCTATTGGACATTCGTGTCAAACGTTTTTGAGGTAATTTGAAAGCTTGTGAATTCAACTTACCTAAGGATGAGATATATCAGTCATATCTCAGAGCATCAATTGAGTTTTTTTTACCTTTATAAAAAAATAAAAAAAATTACTTCCTCCAATTCACCATTTTCTTTCATATTTCCTTAAACAAATTATTCAGGTTTTCTTCCCTGTTTCCTTTTGTGCGTTGATTTGTGTGGACCAAATTCAACAGTATGTGGGGCAGTAAGTTTTGTGTGGTTAAAATTCAATTTCTTATTTCTTGTGAAAAAAGAAAAAAAGGAAGAAAATGGTGAATTGGAGGAAGTATGTGATAAGAATAAATCTGGAATAATCTAGAAGAATAAAATACATGTACTTGTAAAGTTACTCGATAGTATATTCAATAAGACTCCCTTACGTCAGGTCAAATATCTCCCACTTGTGTAGATAAGACAAGTATAAGGAATCACAAATTGTTCGTCTTTACTTACTTAAGTGGGTAATACTTGACCCCTTATAAGTTTATGACGGATAGTTCGTCGTAATTGAGAATTTGTGTAGTACATTTTACCTGTGGTTTAAGAGTCTACACGAACGGAGTTAAACTAGAGCCATTAGATGAGGTGGACCATACAACAGCAACAGTAGAAGATGATATGATGATGATTACGCATAAGTTTCACGCTATACATTCAACGCAGATTTTCTAACAGCTGCTCATTTTAACAACACGTCAGCTGTCAGCATGTAGCTGGGTCCCACATCGACAAGAAATTTGCAGTGTCAATAATCGTAAAAAAATGGACCCCGACTTTTTCTAAAGCGGTGGTGAAGTAATGGTCCCCACACTTTTGATGCTGATTGAATTGGCAGGTTTCATGCTCTACCTACGACTCTTTTTGTCATTTTTTTTGACGGTTTTTATAACGTGTGCTATCGCCTATCGGGTAGACTTGATTAAATTGAGTCGGTTTGAATAGCCAGATCTGAATAATTAGACTCGAGTTTGACCTGAATTCGATGAAACTAACCCTATATAAGTATATAACCCGATCTCAAATGTTTATTGTTTGCACACGGATTATTATTCGTAGATAAAATGCTAATAGTCGAAATGACTTGGCCCGACCTGACTTAACACGAAACGTTTCGAACCCAAAATTTTTAAGTTTCCTAGGCAAACTCGAGCAGTTAGCTAGTCATCAATATTCAATTGCAAAGAGAAATTGATTAAAATTTAGTTTGTTGGTTTTTAATCTACGACGATATTAGCAAAGACGGTTAATTTATACTCGGACATTGTTATCAGAATCTCGATTCGGATCTTATGATTTTATGATTCTAAACGTCATGAATGATACCAATTTTAGGTAAAATCTGAAATTTGTAAAATCTTATCAATAATTCTGGACTGATAACACGATCATAGGACCCGACGATCTGATTCGACAGCCCTAAGATGATGAGCTTGTAATGTACTAATGACCTATGTTCAGGCAATAAACTACTCCACCAGTCCACCTGATTTGTGCTGAAACTAGGACTGTTATCGGGTTTGTCTCCCTTAGATTATGATATTCGGGTAAGCCTATTCTACTGTAAGATGTCAACTTTCGAGGAAACCAGGCGCATTTCTAATGTCGAACTTGTAAGCAATTTGTTTCGCCTATATGTTTAAAATTTTGCGGAAAAAAACGCTTATGAACAAATATTGGTACCATGGGTACATAGTAAATTGATTTTATTCAATCATTTCAGCCACCCAAATAATAATTGGGTCATAAAAAGTGTGAATTATTCAGTATATTCTGTTCAAATTACATTTGTATGTAGTTCATCATCTCTTGATCCGTCAACATGAAGAGACCTAAGGAGTGGCAATATTCTCGACAGAAAGTGGCACGGTCTCAATTCTTTCGATCCCTGCTCGATTACTACCAGCAACCTGTAAGTCCACCAGCAGCTGCTCCCAATTCTTGGCAGGCTCCTGCTCAGAATGAACCAGGTACAATGAGTTATAAAAAAACAGTGGTAAAAGGCAAGCTATGAAGATCGAGTAAAAAACCGACCTTCCATGAGAAATCTTGACCCATGCAGTTCATTATCATCTGTTTGAATGCCGGAGTTCCATAGCTTGAAACTGCCCTCCTCACTCCTGTCACTACTGCATCTACATCTGAAGGATCTATAGCATCACACTGTGGACAACAAAACAAAGTCGGATTGTTACAGACCGAGATTCTGATCAATCTTGTCTGCTAGTTCAGTTTAGGTCATTACATTTGCGCTGAAACGTCCCATTTGGAATCCGGTAAATCCTTCTTTTACAGTATCGACAAGTCCACCAGTTGAAGCCACAATTGGGATCTGAATATACTCCAACCAAACAAGTTAATTAATATAACAAGTATGAGGATTTAATTTGAATGAAGCAATATAATAAGTTGAGTCGATACCGTTCCATAAGGCATTGAATGTAGCTGAATTAGACCGCAAGGCTCGAATCTGCTTGGTATGAGCATGAAATCAGCCCCTGCTACGAGCATGTGAGCTAAGGGCACATTGAATTTTGTCACTCCTCTTGCATTATCCGGATAAAGATTTTCCAATTCTTCAATCTGTTTCTCCATTTCTTTCTTTCCCGTCCCCTGAAATGTTTATAAAACAAGCATATAATTGTCGTTGAACGATACTGAAATTTTTACGAATGAAATGTATGGGTTGGAGAGTGTTGATAAACTCACAAGAACAATAATCTGCACATTGTTCTCCTTGATGAATTGAGGAATTACTTTAGCAAGAATGTCGGAACCTTTCTGCTCTTCAAGTCGGCCTATGAATCCGATCAATGGGATATTACGGTCCACAGGCAACCCGACTTCTGCCTGAAGGGTTTCTTTCAAAAACGGCTTTGCATTCATCACCTGAAAGTATGCATTCAACATGAGTTTCTTGAAACAGTATACTTAGGTGTCGACTGTCGAATGCCTTAACGCTTACAGTTGCCGAGTTATAATTGGCGCCAATGTACTGATCACTTGATGGATTCCACTCTTGTACATCCATGCCATTCACAATGCCAGTTATGCCAGTCAGACGGACTATGTCATCAAGCTCCACGCCTCTCTCGACACCAGACATCAGTTCTTGAGCGTAATATGGGCTCACAGTTACCACTCGGTCTGATTGTAGTATCCCCGCCTTCATCCAGTTAATTTTCCTTCCCTTCACCGGCGTGTTGTGCCTGTGAAGCATTACTCAAAGATTACAAATCAAGAACTTGTGAATGAAATATGTTTTAAGATGGTAAGAATAAGGTACCCATCGAGAAATTCAAAAGCCGGCTTCAATTCCTCTGGTAGATTGAGAAGTTGATAGTCTGAGACGGCGAATCTTCCTTGGTAGACAATATTATGAATGCAAAACGCAACCTAATATTATACAGAAACGAGTATCAATGCAGTTCTGAACATCAGTCGTAGAGCCAAGACATGAAAAACGGCTAGAGACATACCTTAGCATTCCTGTAGATGCCCTTAGGTTGGTACATAGTTTTAAGATAGGAAGGGAGAAGTGCAGTATGCCAATCATTGGCAACGAAAACAACATTCTCGCCTGCATAATACACCACGATATTAACTCAGAATGCATTTTAAGAGTATACTAAGTCATTGCAGAAATGCAACGATAAAGCTTTTGACAGAAAGCCGAAAAAAAGAAAAGTATAGCACCATATGGTCCAGAATAGTTTATGTTGCTGTTGAGGTTAAGAACCCTTGGTGCCTCCAAAGCTGCCTGCAAAATATGTCAGCCGAGATGAGAACTAAGTCCAGTGCTCGGTGCAGGATGTAAACCCGACAAGATAAGGGCAAACAGGTCATTTGAGTAGGGTTCACATAAGGCCATTAAGGGTTCATGCCATTTCTCGTAGAGGATAGTTTGGTTCCGGTTGTTTGCAGGTCAATTGGGTCATTTTTTTATCGAGTATGTGGAGGATCATCCATAGTAGACAATTTCTGGCAGATCATCCCTAGGTGAAAAGATGAGAAATAGGAAGATAAATTGATTCACAAATGCATAGGAGACCGGACCTGGCACAATAAGCTGAATCGAAGTTGGTTGTCGTCATAGTCCTCCCCTGCCCTCGGACCATATAGTTTTGATTCCGTCTTTCCCCACACCTAACCAAGTCAGCAGAACAAAGTTTAAGAATTTATAATACTGTCAGTAAAATCTTATACAGGATTTAGTTAATGTTTAAGAGTATACCCTTGCAAGGAAGATTGGGTGATCCACAAAAACCCGATCAACCCCTCGCTTGAAGCTGTGAAAGAACCGAACTTTCTCAACACGATCTCCAACTCTCAGCTTCAATGTTACAAAACAGGATCAAAACACAATATCCTACTAAAGATTTAAGGTTATCTGTTTAGGATTCCTTTGTTTACCTCAAGTTCCACACTAGTGTCCCATCCATCTCTGTACTGATCATAACGCGGTGAGACAGTCATCACCCGATGTCCTCTTGCCTGAAAACAGACGATACAGGAAAAACATTACTCAGATTCTTCAAAGTTTCCACCTAAGGTTATAACAGCCTAAATAGAGGCGAAACCCCATGTAAAAAGACGAGATTTGTCAAGCTGCAGCAGCTGGCTTGCGCCTTCTGATCGCTTCTACTAAAATTTACATGCTAAAAACATAAGTAAAAAGGAAAAAATATAAAAAAAAACATCGACATTGTAAACTTACAGCTAAAGCAGGTGGTAGGCCACCAAGAACATCACCGAGACCACCAGTTTTACTCCACGGCGCAACTTCTGCGCCAACAAACACCAGCTTCATCCCACAGGTAATCACACCAGCCGGAGAACTCACTTTCTCGTCCTTGATACCGACATTTGTCATTTGATCACTAGGAACAGCTTTAGCAGCATTTCCCCTTAGTTGTTGTCCAAAGTTTCTAGTGCTCTTTACTAACCTTAGTCCATTATGAGTTGTAAGCATTTGGTTTTTTAGGCCATTTTGTAACAAAGGCAACTTATGATCTAAAGCACCAGCTGGTCTATAACTCGACACGAATTGTGGTGTTATGGTTTCCATTGCGGTTGTAATATCTCAAATATTTTACGAAGATGAAATCGCAAATAAAATTAATTTGAATTTAATGTACACAATGAATGTGAGTTTATTTAGTGAGTATGGTAGGAGAAGGATGTAATGCTTTTATAGGAGAGTTTTGTGACATTAGATCATCTTGTACGTTTTTGGATATAAAACTTTTGACTAATAAGGATTGTTTGTGGAAATCTGAGACTGATAATAAGAAATTTCATTTCCCATATAGTTCATTATTATTTTATCTTATACGGGTACTAGTAGAGCTATTCACGGGTCATCTCATCTGAACTCGGCCTGTCCAGACTCCAGCCAACCGAATATGGTCAAGTTACTTTGAGATATTCTAGTCCCACACTTGCTAACCCACTTGTTTGTTGACCAAAATATGACCATGGCCAGTGTCCGTCCTAAACCCGCAATCTCCTTCATATTGTGTTATCATATGTGGCGATTGGACAGCAAAATTGCACTAAACCCGCTTACTAAATTGTGTGCGCTTCATGTATTGTCGTATTGAGAAGTAATCGATGAATACAATCGTGACGCAATGTTCATTATCGGTCACTCGCCAATAGATTGTCTATATATTTAGTAGATTTATTCATACTTGAGCCTCTAAATTCTACAATAGAGGAAATATCTGTGGTGTAAAGATAACACATTGCTGTGTGATGATGAAATTAGAATCTTGTAATAAGAGTAATATCGTTGGACTTCACTAAGGTCCTTTAAATGGGGCCCATTTCTGCATTTCAGGTGGAATATGCGACGAAAGATGAAGATTTACATGTCAGGGCTTAAAAAAATGTGGGCCATGGAGTGGAATAAGACAAACATACTAATTTTGGGCCTTGTCCAAATACTAAAGATTAAACCTTCATCTAACAAGTAACAACTACTCCGTATCATTCATCCATGTCGAGACCTGGCAAAACGGGTCAACGGGTCGGGCCAGTTCGGCTCGGGTCAATTCGGGTTTCTCAAATTTAAGGGTTAGTTCGGGTCAGGTTGGGTCATTTCGGGCTACGGGTCTGTTTCGGGTTTGTTGGCCGGATCTATTTCGGGTCAAGCAGGTCAGGTTATTTTGGGTCGGGTCATTTTCGGGTCAATGATTAAAGTTTAATTTTGTCGGGTCCTTTTCGGGTTGAGTGGTTTCGGGTGGGTCCGTTTCTGGTCCATGAAAGCTCAGGTCATTTTCGGGTCGGGTCGAGTCGGGTCAATTCGGAGTTCAGGTGTCATTTGGGTGCGACAGGTCAGGTCGATTTCAGGTCTCGGGTCGGGTTAATTTTGCCATGTCGACATCCGTCCTATATGATTGTTGTATGTTGTATAGTACGGAGTATAACATTTTAAAAGTATAAAGCCGTATATATATGTTAGGGTGAACACTCATCTCCTACACCGATGCTATAAAGATGAATGAACATCTTTACAAGTGTCCACCAACTCTAATAAGGCGAGGCCTTTTGAGAAGGAACTCAAAAGTAAAAACATGCATGAGAGCTTGACCCAATTACTACGATATGGTAGTACACTAGTACATACTATAAAGTATAAATCGTGGACATCACCGTAGCAGGGGCCCAACAAGAGATATCAATAATTCCGCATAACAAGTGATATTAGAACCCAAAGTTCCTTGGGACTAGGCCTCGAATGTACAAATGGTGGACCTTGAAGAGGGGAGAAAATGGATACTAGAGGCCCGGTTGTGTTGTGGATCAAAATCTTTCTGGTTAGGAAAAACAGTCCAATAACAAATCCGTGAGACCGTTGTGTTCTAGACTTCTGATTAGGAATAAAGTTCAAGAGCAAATCGTGACTCCGTGAGGTTCTGTCTCAAAGCGGGCAATATTGTAGATTAGTTCTACGGTAAATTGAATTCAACACGATTTTCAGTATGAAATATAGCTATTTGCCACCGCCCATGATCAGTAAGCGACATTATGTTGACCCGTTTTGATTAGTAGTTAGAAAAACATTTTATAAATAGTTATTTTAAGTGTTAACTAAAAATTGGAGGCGATTAATGTACATAAAATGTATGCCTTAAAATTACGATTAATTACCATGCAGTGCTACAAACAATAAGCTCATATTTTATCCTTGTTGTTTTTGATATTTTACTAAGTACAAATAAATAGATATTAGTAAATTAGTGAAAAGTGAGTAATTATTGAATTGGTCATTCTACTTAAAAAGAAAAAGTAAAATGCCTTCCTCATTCAAGTATTTAACACATTTAGGCAATCGGGAGACCGGATAAACTCGACAAAAGAAAGTTTTACCCGATTTGGATCATCACATTCTAAATTCCAGCACTGAAAACATGATGCATCAAATATGAATGCATGCTATGTTCCCTACGTTCCAACTTCCAACTATGGTCCTAACTCCTAACATGCAATGGCTCTAAAACAAATGCAATTGTATGCAATTATTACGTTTAATCTTTCTAAAGACGGTCACATATCAATTTACCTTTAAAACGGATTAAAATACTATCACAGAATTATAGTAAGATAATTTTTCTTATAATCACTAGACAATTTGTTAAATCAAATGGTATTTATTTTGCTTGTTTATATGTGAATGTACAACGGTCGCATGTACCCTTAACAAATTCCTTTAGTGCAAAAAAAAAAGAGGTCATAAAAGACATGTCATGCTGTGTTGGGCGCGCGTAGGCACAGTTAGTTGTATAAAAAAACGGTTTTCACACGACACGAAACCAAGGCGTGTCATACAATACATACTACTAATCTACTATACTAGATTATGCTTTATCGTACAACCCATCAGTATGTGTACCTACTTTCATCTCCTAGCCACAAGCTAGATTTGAGCCAACCCGACCAGCCTTCGTAAATCCGGCTCATGACCACCTCTACTTAAAGTAGTACATCTAGAATCACATTACTTCACAATTCAAGAGTTATCCATTCATAAAGACAAGCAGCACACATATGCGACTATATGCTTACTCGGACTTGACTTGGTCGTCACGCTTGACCAACAACAACTTGACTCTTCCTTATTTCTTGCCAACCACGTAACTTCTTCTAACTTTCCCTATAAATTACCATCTTTCCTATTTCCTTGTTTCCTTATTACCGCGCTTTCCAGATATTTCCTTATTCATCCTCGCCTCCCTACCTATATATATATATAGTAATTCACAATAATAATCAAGCATTCAAACAATTCTAATCTTAATTCTTATAATCACTTGATTATTATTAGTTAATTAAAGTAAAGACGATGACGTTGTTCACCTCGTTTGATGCGTTATGCGCCGAATCCACCTGGTGCAAGAAGTCATTCAACTTCTTCTCCGCCACAGCAGCCGGGTTGCGTAATCAACAAGTGGATAACAAAGTTGGTGCGGAAGAAAAGAAGAAGATTGTGAGGAATCCTCGCTTTGCTGTTGAGTTGGATGGTCTTCATTGTTTTGAAACTATCCTTCCTTATTAATCATCATTGTTATGATTAGCTTATAATTTAATTCAGTTATTCTTAATGACTAGATGTTTTATCAGTTTTATATTATCCATTTATTCATGTGTATAAACTGAGTTGCTGTTTTGTTGATTGCTCAACAATTTTGAGATATATTTCATCCGACTCAATAGATTATTTACGTTTTCTTTTTTGGGTTGTTGCAATTAATTCTTTACGTTTTTCTTTATTTTTAGCCAACTTGTTTTTATTGAAATTACTCCTATTTCCCTATCTGATTTTTGTTTTATAAACATGGGATTCGCGAACACCTATCTCACATACGATCGTCTTTTCGAAGGATGATTCCCGAACTCTGCATATGGATAATTAAGCATGAATGCCAGTATGCCACTTTCTCCTTTTGGAACTCTTTGATAAGGTTACCAACCTAATTAGCGAATTAGCTATAATAACCATGGGGTAATATTTAACTCGTTTTAAGATTTTCGCTCTAAACAAGATTTACTGTATACTAAACTAAGGCCAACAAACTTCAAGAACATCTTTTCGGAGGATAGTTAAGCAGGGTGAATGCCACTTAGTTCTAGTCATTTTGAAACTCTTTGATTATGTTACTTTTCCCGATTAGATTTTCTGTACGAATTTTCTAGGTTCGTCCTCACTCGTGACTAGAGCTGGCCAACAGTGCAGGTTGGCCCGGCCCGCACCTACGGGCCCAAAATCAGCCAGCCCGC
>JAYMSF010001724.1:0-11464 GCA_036897335.1 Silene vulgaris
GACTTGAGTACCAATTGGCGACCTCCCTTTCAACTTCAATTTTTTGGTGCAAATACTTGTGAAATAAACATGGTGTTTTCCCGGTGGCGGTGGCTAAAAAACCAAACCCAAATTAGAGAGTTGGATCTTTCATATGCTGGTATCTCAGGAGAAATACCCCAATGGCTTTGGAACTAATTGACTAATCTTCAAAACTTACAACTTGCCGGCAATAAACTTACAGGTAAAAGTCTAACTCATCTCTTACATTTATAAGTTCCTCATTTTATTTACAACTTGCTCAGGATCATTTTTCTAATAGGATCTTTGGCACTCCATATTACTTGTGACGGCTGTAAATTGTGGTGGCTAGATCTTCACAGCAACATGCTTTCAGGGACAATACCTTATTGGCTGAAACGTCTGAAAACAATCAGTGTACTAGATTTGTCCCAAAATTTTCTCTCAGGAGGAATCTTTGAAAGTCAGAATGGCTCTTCACTTTTAAGCGGTAAAAACTCCTTGACGATTCTCGACCTTACCGACAATATGTTTTATGGCGAGATCCAAGTTATAAATGCAGACCCAGACCCAGACCCAGACCCTGCTTCTAATTTGGTAATCTTAAGACTGGGATGGAATGATTTTAGCGGACTCATCAGCTCGCAATTGTGTCATTATACAGACCTTGCAATTTTAGAGCTCACACATAATCGCCTGAGAGGGCACATCCCTCGCTGTTTAGGCTCCCTTTTGTTCGACAATGACATTGAGTACGGGAGCGACAGCGGCATAGAGATTCAAGAAATTATCAAAGGGACAACAGAGAATTTCAGTGGAACACAGAGCACTCATTCGATGATAAACCTTTCTTGCAACCGTTTAGTAGGCACAATACCTGAGGAGCTCGCAAACATAACAAACCTAAGGCAATTAAATTTGTCAAATAATCATCTTACAGGAGGCATCCCTGATGGTATAGGCAATTTACAGGTATTAGAAACTTTGGATTTGTCAAATAATATACTTTCAGTCACGATACCACAAAGCTTGTCAAACATACAATGGCTAAGTATCTTGAATCTGTCCCACAACAACCTCTACGGGCCAATTCCAACTGGCAGACAACTCCAAACTCTTGACGACCCATCTATTTATGCTGGGAATTCCGGACTATGCGGGTTTCCCCTGCCTAATCAATGCTCTAAACCTGAGGCGCCAATAAATCCAACTGATGACGACCATGGTACTGAAAAAGATCATGGTGCAAAAGATAAGCTTGACAAGTTGTGGCTCTACCTAGCCGTAATGTCTGGTGTTGCTACAGGATTTTGGGGTGTGGTCTTAACTTTAGTATTCAAGAAGAGTTGGAGGTATGCTTATTTCCAGTTCGTTGAGAAAGTTGCTGATAAAATATATGTGCCGTTTAAAGTGAGGATGAACAGGTTCAAGAGAGCCTGAACAGACAGTTCTGCAGGATAGTGACGAATTATATAATTCTAGTAACAATAGTAAATAGTGATACCGATGTTCTCTTCCTTATCGCATAATGTAATTTTTATATTTTTCTTTTATCGCAAGCTAAGCTGTATGGCTGTGCAATCTGTCTTGGGAAAAATATGTAGTATCTATTCTACTAGTGACTTTGTTTTCCGATTATTTGGGATCGATCTGCTTATGAGTTATGACTATGAATGGAACTTAAATAACATGCACTTGTTGCATAAGCTGGAACTCAATGAAATAACTATTCTAATCCTTAGATTAGAGGTTGCTTTGTTGATATTTCCCAATATGTACCTCCAGACTTCGATCGGTTGGTTTACTGGTTAGGTTACTTGTGATAACCTTGATATTTGTTGAGCGTTTGTCGCCTTGTTCCAACTTTTAGTTGCTCAATTTTTCGGTTGGGAAAGAACTTCATATGCACTCATTTAACATAATTTCTACAAGGCATGAAAGACGGTAATCAGAAAGAAATTAGTAATACATGTTGTGGAATTTTGAATGCGAACCGAGATATTGGACCTTATACATGATCTGAGCAAATCTCAATCCTAGAACGCGCGGCGACTGAAACTTTGTCACAAAATTTGTTCAGGCGACTTGAATCTTTTCTAGGATAATTTGGCTTCTAATAGTCAACAAAAAAAGCCCTTTGGTTCTAATTATATTCTCTTAAGAATTGATTAATGCGGATGTTGCTACTGGATTTTGGGGCTTGATCTTAACTTTAGTGTTTAAGAAGATTTGGAGGCATGCTTATTTCCGATCCATTAAAAAAAGTGCTTATAGGATTTATGTGATGTTCAAAGTGAGGATGAACACGTTCAGGTGTTCCCAAAACGAGAATTCTAAGTAGTGATGAATTATTGTATAGACTATAGAGTAATACAGAAAGTGTTCCCTGCCCGTGGTAACATGAATGTTCTATTTTCCCTTTGTTTACTGTAATTTGTTTAATTTTCTCCTATAGCAATCTAAGCTGTATAGCTGGACTTGGTTATGTCTTCGTTTTCACATTAAAACATACTGCTTAGCCTTTTAATCTGCTAATGACTCGAGTGGCAGATAAGCGCTTTCACAACAATACTTATTTTAATAAGTCCACTCATAATAATACCCCACATTGCCTTCACTCTCTCCAATTACCTCAACCCACTACAATACTTTACATTATTTAACTCATTTCTTATTCTTGTGTCATCCTTACAATGAGACACTTATTCCGAATGGAAGGGAGTAAATGTTTTAACCCAAGTCACATATACATGATGCTTTTTTTATCAAAGGCCAGGGGGCATTAGAGCATCTTGTACTGTACAAGACTACATGAACCTCTAATCCTCTTGGAATGTTGTATAGTGCTCGCTCTCATGAATTGAAGATGACGACCAGGTGAATTATTCCGATAGTGAAAAATTAAAGGTGATGACATGGACCCATTCCTTGTAAATATTTTGGAATGAGTCTCATTGTATTGTTGTAAATTAAAACGCCCTTAAGAAAACAATTCGAACAATAATTTAGGAATACAAACAAGTACTCTCTAGACTTCAATTACAACCGGCAAACACCACCAAGAGTACCCCTAATGTTTAAAGTAACCGTCTAAATTATTGTAAGAGCAGACTCGTTACGCAAATCAGAACCGTTGTTTATACATGTGAATAGTCGAAAAACACGATGCACGTCGCTAATTTCCAAATCCAACAATGCGTGCTTATATTTGTCCACAATTGCAACTTGTATACTACATACGGAGTAGAACAAACACATGCACATTTATTTGCACTACTATATGCATTACCTAAACGTGCAGCAAACAACTGTTGACAAATTCACCAGAAATTTCTTGGGCGGGACCCAACAATTCTGTACTACGATAATCGACCAGATGATGAAATCGAAGAGAATTAGACGACTCTCCGACAATTATGTCCGGGTAGGTGAAGCTGCAAACCTGGTTGGCTATGGAATTAGGAAGAGAGATTTTCTTCAAAGATTGTGCACTATACTTTGCATATTTATTAAAACTCGAATCTTGCTCTACTAAAGGTCCACAGTTCTGCATATAACTCCGATATACAGGCACAATCTATGTTATATGGACAAATCCTATGAACTCGCGTACTCGTGTCCAATAACACTTGACACTTGAACATTTTGATTAACCTAACTTTAATGGTTAAGAGACGAATTGATGATTGCACAAAACATAATGTCCATTGTCCAAGCAATCATTCCACTAATACATGACTTGACCTGTTGTTACTTGTTAGTCATGACTTGACAAGTTGTTACAAAAAGAATAAAGTTCTTGATTTTGCTTGACAAAAGACTTGACTTAACCCAAATAATTGAACCAAAAGTTTTGGAGTAGCTAATTTTTCTAATATTGTTTTATACTTATGTTAAAAAGCTTATTTATGAATTTCAGGGCAGCAAAAATCGATAATCTTAACCACCTTTTTGAGATTTTGGGGCTGAGTGCTACCCTTTGTTACAATGTAGGTTCCCCACTGCCCTTAACCATGAGGCCAGGGGTTCGATTTCTGCCCATGGGAATGGAGCAAACTCTTTGGCCAGCCGTTTACCTCTTTGTGAG
Organism: Silene vulgaris; assembly: GCA_036897335.1. Lineage (NCBI taxonomy): Eukaryota > Viridiplantae > Streptophyta > Magnoliopsida > Caryophyllales > Caryophyllaceae > Silene > Silene vulgaris. The sequence continues at coordinate 4,088 of JAYMSF010001724.1, forward strand.
AGCACCCGCGGCGAGGGGATTATACACTATTGTCGACGGTGGACACCCGGTTTACACCAAAAAAAAAAAGTTAAAGACAAATAATTGCCCTAAACCTGGGTGGGTCCTTATAAATTGAAACCCACGTTGATCTTAACATGCATCACCAAAAATAACAACCATTATTTTGATTAATCAAACATTGCATTAATTCCCAATAACTTCCTCTTTAAAACACAAGTTTAAAATCAATATCCTTTGGTGTATGAGATGGGGAAATCATACTTGCAAGTTGTATTTATGCTTTTGATAATGATCCACTCATCCTTAAGCTTGACAAAGTGTAAAAAGTATGAACTTGAAGCTCTTTTAAAGTTTAAAGACAGCTTCACCCGAGATCTACAACACGTCCTTTCCTTATGGGTTGGTGAGGATTGTTGTCAATGGCGTGGAGTTAGCTGTGACAATGTCACTAGTAATGTTATTAAGCTCAATCTACGAAATCCAGATGATGATACAGCTTCCTTAGTATCTTCCAAACTAAGTTCATCTTTGTAGTTCCCTCTAGGTTTTTTTGCCTTGGGAGGGTGTCGCCCCTAGTTTGACCTAGGATTTCGCCCCCTGGTGACAGGGATTTTACCTCTTTTTCTTCCTAGATCTCTTTATCTAATCATTAAGCGTCCTTCTATTATTGTCAGCTTTTTGTCTTCTTGTATTTAGGGCTTCTCTTTTGTCCTTTTTTTGAAGTATTTCCGGTCACAATTAGGGTTATGGATTCGTTTAGGGCACAAAATCAATTGAACCTAAATAATGTGGCGAGTGATGAAGTCGATGGGGAGGGGGGAGAAACAGATCCCGTGGAAGTGGATTGGGTGGTTGATGATGCAGATACGGTGGATGAGACTGGGCTGTGTGTAGTAGGGCGGTTGTGGACAGAAAGGAATATTAATATGAAGGCGTTCCTCGATACCATGATAGGCGCCTGGAAGGTGCGGGATGGGGTGGATGGGGAAGTGGTGGATAAACAGCGGAAGATTGTGACTTTCAAATTCAATAACGAGGAGGATAAGAGAAGGGTTCTTGCAGAGCAACCATGGCATTTTGAGCGCCATATTCTTATTCTTTCGGATCTCAGACGAGAGGCTGTCCCGGCGGAGGTACCTTTATTCTTCTCCCCTATATGGATTCGTGTGTATGACTTGCCTATTGGTGGAAGAAATAATATGGAGAATGCCATAAATCTAGGCAACGCTGTGGGATCTTTCGTTTCGGTGGACAATTCGGTGAACCCCTCAATAAATAGGTCGATGAGGCTAAAAGTAGTTATTGATGTTCGCAAGCCGTTGATCGATGGAATCACTATGAGAGGGAAGGGTGGGAGGCAGTGGAGAGTACGGGTTAGTTATGAGGGGCTTCCTATCTACTGTTATGTTTGCGGGCATGTTGGCCACGGAGAGAAGGATTGCAGGGAGAGGCAGGGGCCGGTGGGTGAGGGGAGGAGGTTTGGCGAGTGGCTGAGAGCGTCCCCGTGGAGGGTGGGAAAAAGCTCCAAACCTGAGACGAATAATACTGGTTCGTGTGCCAGGAGACTTTTTGTGGACGAGGAGAGCGGCAAGGGTGAGGAGGAGGCATTAGGGCGCATGGTGGAAATGTTACGGGGCTGCTCCTTGGATGGTAAACACGGTAGGGCGAAGGAGAGGGGGGTGGAAAGGAGTGATAGCGGCAGTGATGGTATATCAAATAATCAGGCTATCACGGTCACTGAAAATAGGAGTCCTTCGCTGGGGAAAGGGAGTAGTGCTCAAGGTGAGGAGTGTTCAACTCAGAGGAGAATTGTGAAAGTTAAGAGGGGTGTCACGAAACCTCCGAGTGGGGAGCAGGTGAAGGGGTTTGATGTGGGAGGGGTGGGGGGGAAACGGAAAGGGGATGGAGGGTGTGGTGGTGCGAGTGAGAAGGAGGAGGAGGTCAAGAGGCTTAGGAGTGGTGAGATTGGACATGTTACTGATCATATGAAAGTAGCGGATGCTGGCGGAGACCAGCACCGCGAACAACAATGAAAACATTAAGTTGGAACTGTCAGGGGTTGGGCAATCCCCGGATAGTTAACACCCTCCGCGATTGGTGTTGGAGGGAGAGCCCGAACATTGTCTTCGTGATGGAGACAATGTTGAGTGAGAGGGAGTTGGCAAAAATCAGAGGGAAGTGTGGTTTTACGAAAGGTTTATGTATAAGTAGTAGGGGTAGAGCAGGTGGTTTGGGAATGTGGTGGAGAGATGTTGAGGCGGAGTTGATTTCTTACAACAATAACCATATTATGATAGAGGTGAAGGATGACAATGGGGCACCTACTTGGAGAGCCGTGGGGATTTATGGGTGGCCTGATAGTGGGGAGAAGCACAAGACTTGGAGCTTGATGCGACAGCTACGTCAGACGAGTTCTGTTCCGGTCATTATGTTTGGCGATTTTAACGAGATTCTTAGCTTGGAGGAGAAGGAGGGAGGGAGCTTGAGAGGGGAGAGACAAATGGATGCGTTTCGTGAGGCCCTAGACGATTGTGCTTTTCGAGACCTGGGGTATGTTGGGAACAAGTTTACATGGCAGCGAGGAAGATCAATGAGGACGCTTGTGAGGGAAAGGCTGGATAGAGCGGTCGCCACGGAGGAGTGGTGTGACCTTTTCCCTTCCGCAAAGGTGATCCACTATCCCATCTATGCTTCAGATCACTCGGCTATAATTATTAAAGACTGTGGTGATAATGGCACTGAGAGACATGGTAGGAGGCAGTTTAGGTTCGAACCTTTTTGGCTCTCGGAGGCGGGGTGTGTAGACGTGGTTAAGGAAGCCTGGCAAAACCAGGTTGGGGCAGGGGTTGAGGACCGCATTAGGAGCTGCTCTATTCAGCTATCTTCGTGGGCCAGACGCACCTTTGGTGACATCAAGAGACGCTTAAAAGAGAAAGAGGATGAGCTGATGCGTTGGCAACGAAGGGCACCCTCAGCTGACATGCTTATTCGGTGTCAGAATCTCGTGCAGGAGATTGATGGGCTACGAATGCAGGTGGAAACGTACTGGTATACAAGGGCAAAGAAACTTGAGCTACGAGACGGGGACAGGAATACAACCTATTTTCATCACAAAGCCAAACAGAGAAGAAAGAAAAATAGGATTGTGAGCCTCGAAGATGCTAATGGGCGGATGTGTACAGAGGAGGGGGAGATCAACGGGATTGTGAAAGGGTATTTTGGCGAGTTATTTAGCACGAGTGGAAATGTGAATTTCAGTGAGGTGCTACAAAAAGTCACCCCGGTTGTTACTAGTGACATTAACCAGGCCCTTGATAGACCGGTCGATGACGAGGAGATCAAAAACGCGGTCTTCGGAATGCACCCCAACAAAGCTCCAGGACCGGACGGTATGAGTGCGTTTTTTTACCATAAATTCTGGGACATTATTGGGGGGGAGGTTTGTGCTTTGGTTAAAAGTTGGTGGGAGGGCAGAGTTGATTTACAAAGCATTAATGTTACTTCGGTTGTTCTAATTCCTAAATGCAATAGTCCCACCAAAGTGACGGAGTATAGACCCATTAGCTTATGTAATGTGCTCTATAAAATTATTTCCAAGACACTTGCTAATAGATTGAAGGGTTTCTTGAATGGGGTGATTACCGAGAACCAAAGCGCTTTTACTCCGGGAAGACTGATTACTGATAATGCCCTTATTGCGTTTGAGTCTTTTCATGCTATGAAAAGAGGGGGTGAGGGACGGTATGGAAATGTGGCTCTTAAACTGGATATGAGTAAGGCTTATGATAGGGTGGAGTGGGGTTTCCTTGAGGCGATGATGAAGCAGCTGGGTTTCTCCGAGGGCTGGTGCCACCGGGTTATGTCTTGTGTTACTACGGTTTCCCATTCGTTCCTGGTAAATGGGAGAGCCACTGATTTGGTAGTACCTAGCCGGGGCATTAGGCAGGGCGACCCGATTTCCCCGTACCTTTTCTTAATCTGTGCCGATGCGTTCTCCTATTTATTGAAGGATGCCGCGGAGAAGGGGTTAATCCATGGGCTGCGTGTGTGCCGTGGGGCGCCTCGAGTTTCACATCTTTTCTTTGCTGACGATTGTGTTCTTTTTGCTAGGGCGAATTTACGGGAATGCTCTAAAATAGCTGAGATTATCAGCATGTATGAAGGAGCTTCGGGGCAGAAAATTAACTATGCTAAATCTGAAGTTGTCTTTAGTAAAAAGGTTGCAAGTAACAGCAAGAATGTGATTCTTAATGCGCTTGGGGTTAGGGAAGTGGATAAATATGAGAAGTATCTTGGACTACCGACAATTATTGGACGATCCAAGAAGGCTATTTTCGCGGGCATTAAAGATCGCGTGTGGAGGAAATTGCAGGGGTGGAAGGAAAGAATGTTATCGAAACCCGGAAAGGAGGTTATTATCAAAGCTGTGGCCCAAGCCATTCCGACTTACATGATGAGCCTTTTTATGTTACCGGATGGAATTGTGGAGGAGCTTCATGCAATCATGGCGAGATTTTGGTGGGGTTCGACGGAGAGGGAGAGAAAACTCCATTGGTGGTCATGGGATAAATTATGTCAACCAAAGGGTGCGGGGGGTATGGGTTTTCGGGACCTCAAAGTCTTTAACCAGGCACTTCTGGCCAAGCAAGTTTGGCGACTGTTAACCAAACCAGACTCCCTGGTGGGGCGCGTTTTCAAGGCTAAATACTTTAAACATAGCTCAATTCTTGAGGCGCGGAGAGGTCATGATCCCAGCTATATATGGAGGAGCCTATGGAATGCGAAAGCGCTAATCTTAGATGGTATCCGATGGAGAGTTGGGGACGGAAATGACATTGGTGTGTGGGATTGTGCTTGGCTGCCGGGAGAGAGAGCGGGTGGGGTTCCCTCACCAAATTTGGAAGCTGACCCGTTTTTGAAAGTGGCCGATCTTATTGACACAGAGAGACAAGGGTGGAGAGAGGAGCGGGTGAGGGAGCTGCTTAGTCCCTGTGATGCGGAGCTAGCACTGAGCTTACCCATTAGTCGCAAAGGAGTGAAGGACCAAATATATTGGTGGCCAAACAGGGATGGGGAATACTCGGTGCGGTCGGGGTATTGGTTAGGGAGGAGGGTGGTGTCTCCGGTGGCACGGATTAATGAGGAGGAGGGGGTGGGGACGATATGGAGAAGCATTTGGAGATTGCAGGCCCCGCCAAAACTGCAACACTTTGTGTGGCGCGCTTGTGCAAATATCCTTGGGGTTCGAGCTAATCTGGTCCGTAGACACTGTGGGACGGAGGCGATATGTGGGATATGCAATGGTGAAGCGGAGACGATCAGTCATGCTCTCTTCGAGTGTGATTGGACACGGGGAGTGTGGGAGAGGGGTGGTTTCAGTCTGACCCTGGCCGAGGCTCCGGGAGGCTCCTGTGCTAAGCGACTGCAGTGGATTATCACGAACCTGGACAGAGAGGAGTGCCTACGTTTCTTGGCTACAGCTTGGGCGATTTGGTTCATTAGGAATGTCCGCACTTTTGAGGAGGATATTCCGAATACGGATCTCACTGTTATGGGGATGATTCGTATGGTCAAGGACTATGCACAATATAGAAGTGAGGTCGGAATGGGGACTCCGTCACCACAGCGGGGAGATCGGGAGTCATGGTCACGTCCTATGGTTGGGGTGATTAAATATAACACGGATGCTGCTATATTCGGAAACGGGGAGGTTGGTCTAGGAGTGGTAGGGCGGAATGCGGAGGGGAAGGTGGTTGTGGTGGGATGCCGACGAGTCAGCGCGATGTGGGAGCCAGCCATTGCAGAAGCCAAAGCTTTGGATTATGGGGTTGAGATAGCAACAAGGATGGGTTCAGGAGATGTAGTGATGGAAAGTGACGCAAAAACAATTGTTGATGCCGTGATGCGAAACCGAAGTGCTAGAAGCTATGTCGACTTGTGTATTTCTGATATTCTTTTCTTTGCGAATGTTTTTACTAGTTGTGTTTGGTCTCATGTGAAGCGAGGAGGTAATACCGTAGCTCATAGTGTGGCTAGGTTGTGTTCTTCGATTGGTGAATGTGTGTATACGGAGCGTTTTCCGGATGCTATTTTGGCATTAGCGGAGATTGATATAATATAAGCAACGTCCTCGTTTTCCCTCAAAAAAAAAAAAAAAAGTTCATCTTTGTCGGAGCTTAAGTTTCTAAGTCACTTGGACTTAAGCTGGAACAACTTTACGGGAAGTCGGATTCCAACATTTGTAGGATCCATGACCAAGTTGAGATACCTAAACTTCTCTGGTGCTGGTTTCTCCGGTCTCGTTCCCCCACAACTAGGCAATCTCATCAATTTGATACACCTTGATCTTAGTGATGATAAAGAACATATGCTTTATACGGAAGAACGTCTGGAGTGGGCATTTGGTCTTTCTAAATTGCAGTTTCTTGACATGAGTGGAATAAACATGTCCCAAACATATGATACTCTTCAAGTGCTCTTTAGACTTCCTTCTTTGTTGCGGCTTCGCCTATCCGATTGCTTGCTAGGCAAAACTCATTTGTCAAAGCTTTTCATCACAAATTCTTCCACCCTCCAACTCCTTGATGTCCATAACAACTTGTTGGAAGGCCCTTTCCCTTCATTTCTTAAAAATATGCCTTCCCTTCGGTCACTGTCTCTTAGCACAAATAGATTCGCGGGCAACGTTCCATTCTGGCTAGGTAATTTAAGGCGCCTTGAATACCTAGACCTAGCAAACAACAAGTTTCATGACAAAGTTCCCGCATCATCACTTGCAAAACTATATGCTTTGAAATACGTTGATTTGTCCAACAATAAATTGACCGGATTGATCCAAGATATTTCTGGGCACTTAATTGAGTTAGAGTATCTTGATATTTCATCAAACTACATTCAAGGTACCATCTCCCATATCGGTAACCTATCTAAATTGACCACTTTGAATATGAATGATAACAAAATCAAACTCGGCTTGAGTACAAATTGGCGACCTCCCTTTCAACTTCAATCTTTTGGTGCCAAAGCTTGTGGAATAAACACAACATTTCCCGAGTGGCTTAGGAACCAAACTCAGATTGTAGTATTGGATCTTTCCGATACTGGTATCTTCGGAGAATTGCCCCAATGGCTTTGGAACTTCACTAATCTTAACGAACTGCTGCTAGCCGACAATCAACTTACAGGTTAACAATCAATATTATCTTTGAACTTATTAATTTTTCATCTTATTTCTAACAAAAATCTCACGACCACTTTTCTAATAGGATCTTTGCCCCACAATTTTAATGGCGATAATTTGAATTGGATAGATATTGGAGGAAATATTCGGAGAAATATTCGGAGCATATTTCCTCGTGATACGGTTCTAACTTT
>JAYMSF010001725.1:0-11464 GCA_036897335.1 Silene vulgaris
TGAGAGATTATGGAGGAGTAAATTGATCTTGTGATATTGGGGTATTATGTACTGAGATATTGTTAATAGATGATGCATGATTGCATGCAGATTTAAATGACTTACCATGAATTCTATAACAGCACTGATCAGAAATATGTGGTAAGTGGTGAAGAAGGCGTCCGATAAAAAGCCTCCAAGCAAAGCCAGTAAGAAAGCAGTGCCCATGAAATTTGTGACAATAATAGCTGATCTTGATGGAGAATAATTCATGTGCTTTGACAGGTAGAGTACTAGATTGCTAGCGTTCGCCAAATACGCAAGATTCTCCATCACCTCCACAACTGATGATCATATTAATCAGAAAAAATAGTCGCAAAACAATCAGTTCATTGATGCACTTTCACTTCTCTTGAGGCTACTTCTAGATGACATACAATGAAGATGTAGTAAGTACTAACCTAAGACAAAAAATGCTGCAAGGATTCCTCCATGACGGCCCTTCAATGCCGGTCTATTCCTCCAATCCACATAGCCTTCCCATTTGCTTACCATTTCTGCTTCATCCTGCATGTACATGACCATGCTCGTCAGTAAATAAAAGAGAGCAAAAAAAAAACAGCAATGGCTGAAGATAGGCAGGTTTTGTGTAGAAAATATGCTCGGAAACCGACCATTTTGATCTTTAGTTGCAAGTTGAGCTGGGATATGATAAACCTGGATTAATTCTTAAGGCTATGACAGGTTTTTTGCACTAAATGCAATTGCAGGGTGACTATAAGTATTTATAGCAGCGTGATAGTGAATAGCATGAGCTGTAGAGAAAGGTCTAGAGTTCAATGAAAGCGACCAGACATTCGTTTTAACCTTTTATGCTCAACCAATGTTTCCGCGGTAGTCTATGTTACTTGAACCCGGGTATTTATCTAAGAGGCGGACTTGGTATGACTCATATTTTAAGATACCAAACACACTCACCCAAATACGGCCAGGTGCAAAAATCATACTCAATCTTTAGCGTAGTGTCAGACACGAGTACAGCTCTAAATTAAAGAGTCGAAATAACATAAAGGTAGGATAGAAAGAACCTAAACTATCAAGGATTCAAGGGACAGTAACACAAATAGAACAAATTCTCTTCTTACATCATCAATTGTAAGTATTAGTGTTCTGAAGGTAATTGTTTAGTGGAGAATCTCATCTTCCCACTATTGAGGAACACCTGCAATCTTCCACTGCTTGATTAATTAAGCTTTATCTATTTATGGGTAAGTTTGCTTTTTACCAGATAAGGAAATCATGAATTTGACTCGGATGGTAAAAAAAATTTCATAACGGGGGCCATCGTCCTTGCTAGCCCTATCACTCCATAGTTGAGTCACCTGAATGTAATTAAAACTTGAACCAAATCAAGGTCGGTATTATATTATGGGAGGACGGTTGGAGACTAGTAGAGGCAGGCGCACCATTATCGAACTAAGCTAAAAGTGGTTATTCTAACTCGGGAAATTTGTTTGTGCTACCAAATAGTACTAAATTCGGTACCACCACATTCACAGGTGACATAAAGATTTAACTACAAAATACCCTCTTATCTTAGTAATAAAATACTCCATTACTTGTAACAGTAGATAACTAACATTGTGATTAGTATTTTTTTTTACAATATTCTGGACTAATTTGTAGTCCTGAGAATACCACAATCTGACAAAAGCCAAAAGGTGTACAGTAAAAAAACAGGTATACTTTGGTATGGAAAGGGTGTTACTTGCTAAAAGGGGAATTGATGCGTGGTTTTGGTAGATTGCCTATGTGTGACGGGTGATCCACCAATGTTTTCGTGGTGAGGTAGTTCTAGAGTTCATTAGTAAGAATGGCAAGGGGCCCAATCTGAAGTGGATATTGTCAGATTCGCGATTCTTTGTTTAGAATCAGATTCGCCTAAGATTTATTCGGGTTCAAAATATCCACATTCAGTTTTGAATCCCACAATGTTAGTTCTAACAGATTTGGATCCGATCCGATCAAAATTAACATTTTAGGGAAACTAGAAAACAAAGACTAGATGCATCATCATCATCAACAAATAATGGAATACTCCAAAAATCAAAACCAATTCATCCCATCAGTACAGAGTTTCACAGATGCGAACCAGACGGCTAGACCCAACGAGGTATCATCCCTATTCCCTAATACCCAGTGTATGCAATATGCATTGTCATCCTATAACCCCGGCATTGTCCTAAAACCCTTACCATGGCCGTTGTACAGCGTGCAATGGTCTTACAAGGTAATAGTAATAAATAAGGCGTACAAGCATTAGAAAGTCGTTATATACGGTACAATGGTCGGCGATATATAATGGTAAGATATATGTGAATTGACAAATGCAAGTGGCCATGTGTGTTTAAATGCTCACAGTATTTCATTATTTTCTGATATGCCCTACATTGTTATTAACATCACCAACCTTAATATGACCCTCACATAAACTCCTTTTAGTTAAAGCAAATGTCAATTTAATCATCAAGTTATGTTGCCTCTTCTTCATGATCTTGCCTTTATTTCTTGCAATCTATTCATCATCAAATTCCGTTACTATCTCGTCCACATTATGCATGTCTGATAGTAACATAACGGCTCCTTCTTAAGAAAACCAATATGACTCCGATTAAACGTTGTTTACTTGTACGACATTACGAAGAATAGCGTTTACTTGTACAACATTGTTTCTACTACCAGTATACTTACCACTACCAGCATATGTCCTAACAATGAATTGTTCACTTCCCTTTCTATTTTTTCACATCTCCGAATCTTTGTATCCAAACAAAGGGTCGAAAAATGAAACGAGTGTATCCGAGTAAATACATTGAAAAAGACTATATTTGTTTCTTTTCATGAGGGCAGAACTCATTCTTCACCTCAAATTCATATAAATGTTCTCCATCACTAGAAAGTACATTCTTTGTAGGAAATTCTCCCCATATTCGGACCACAATGTGTACCTTTCAGGGTATTAAATACCGGATGAGTTAGATTGACGAGGCTCATTTTTGTGTAATTTTATGACTCATAATTTAAGCTATAGAATTCTTTTTTTATTTTGATTTACATATTTTAGAAGGTGTATATGAAGAAAAATGAACAGCAAAAATTAGTGACAATTCGAGTCCGTTTGGACGCCCGACCAGGGCCGTCGAAGAGGGTGTTTCGGTAGGTTCTGACTTCTGAGGACCTGGACCCCTAACTACTTGATTTCCTCTAACCTTAAAAAAAAAAAAAAAACAAAAATGCATTTGATTAAAGTCTTGTTGACTTAACAAGAAAAAAAATGCATTTGATTGGGTAATTGAATTTTTGCTAAGAAAAATAAACTTTTAATTTTTGCTAAGCAAAATGGCAACTTCTTCAGGAAACTGCTATATTCCCAAATTGGAAAAATAGTGGGAATATGGTCCTAAGAGCACTAACAAATAAGTCTTTTACCATCAACCATTAACAGAAGAATATGACAATAGAATGAGTATTCGTGTCCACATTACAGAAATCAATTTTCGGGTGAAGTGATAACAAGTTAATGTAGGACGGTTTTACACAAGTCTTTTGGTTCTAGTAAAGTTGCTAATCATTTGAAGGGGGCACCGACTAAAGGATACTAAGCTCATATAACACATCAATTGGTTCCATAACAATAGTGTAACAAGATCACAGAAAATCAGATTTGTCCAGGTTCTTCCTTGGACGGTAAATTAAAAAGAAGGGAATTTCCATATGCAGCAAAGCATTGATCAAATAAACTTCCCATATTCCGATAAGCTGGTCTCAAGCCACACATATTGGTGGTACCACTATGAGTCTTCTTCAAAGTGTAATATCTACTGTACTGCAGAGGTGCCTTTAAACGGGAAAAAGAGGAAAATATTGCTTTCAAATGATAGTTTAGTCACTAGTCTAAGTCACATAATTTGAAACGCAAACAAGCCTCATTGATCAGCAGGTTCAACAAAACAACCATCTAAAGAGTCTAAACACACATTAAAAACCGTAACTAACTACTACCATATGTTAAAAACCGTAAATAACACCTTTCTCTTGTTCGTAGAAAGAAAAAGTTAATACGAAGTTTCAATTTCTATGTTTTATGTGAACCAAACAACAAAATATTTTTTTAGAAAGAATTAGGACAAACGAAGTATTTTCTCAAGCTTTATGAATTGTTAGTACCACAAAAGAAAACAAACATGATATATCCTGATAATATAATGTTGTGTTTGTCTTTGGTTTAATTAAAAGGATACATAGGACAGTAGGACACCTTCAACAAGAGTATAAGACTCGTATCCACACAAATTGGAATGTGGCCGGTGAGAAACAGCATTACGAAATGCAGTTTGCTGTCAATATAATCTGGTTTAAGAACCAAACTACCAACAACATGACGACAGCACAGTGGGAGCTTTTACAAGTGCCCTGTGCTCTGCCCCTCCCCTTTGTGCTTTTAACAGTGCTATACATACGACTCTAGAGGCTCGAACAATCATCTAACGTTGTATTAAAATGTGGTACCATTGTACCAATCACAATCACAGTTCAGAATGTGATCAGCGAATGAATTATGTGTGGTAGAGTTAATATCGACTGGTACATGACTATAACTGTGAGTGTGTGGTTTTATCAGTTGATTACTTAAGAGACGGTCTCAATCATGTATTCATTCTCATATCCAACTAACAGATGAACCATAAATAAAACGGTCTCACAAGAAATTTGTCGTTGAATAATTGGCTCAACCGTTTCAGACTCCGATGGCCATGAGAAGCAGAATGCCTTCACTGGAAATGGCCACTAATTGCAAATTTGCAATATTCCCTTATCACAAAACAACATGAATGTACATATAGATTCGGGTTCTACAAAAAAACAGCAACTTTACCTGACAAAAAAGCTCTCTTGTAATCTGACTGTCGTGGATTGATCTGCAAAACTTTATGGATGAGCTTGTTCATTCAACTCAAGAGCAGTTCTATTGCTTCAAACCTCGTAAAGAATAAAATTTATCGAACACTTCCGCGCAGGACTCTGGATCCTACCTGCAGATCAGTGAAACACTAATGAAGCTCAAAGAAGCTAGTTTCTTCTATAATGTACCCAACATGTATTTTACCAGTGCATTTTACAGAAACACATTTCTTACAAACCTACAGTCGTTCAGTTACCACCATCAGATTTGTCTCCAACTACTTGCACTTAGACACATGAACTCGGTACATGCCCTCAATACACTATTCCAAGTAAACTGATTACCCACCGTAACTATCAGAAGTTCAGAACATTCTCAAACTATGTTACTCCGAGATACTTCATATTTCCTTGTGTACCAGACTACCACTTTCCGACACACGATACTTGGACATCTCATTTTAAGCCAAAATAGACAAATAATTCATAAGTAAACTGAGTCCAACACTTGTTCTTGCACCCATTTTAGGACTACCCAATACCCATGTAATAAAAGCAGTCAAAAATACAACATTTCAGTCAGGCATTTTAACAAACACCTTCAATGCATTCCTCATGACGCATAATTTTACACTAAAATATGATCATTCTGTATTCAAAACCAGATACGAAATAAGCTTCTTAGTATCACAATTCATGGCACTAAATTGGTGCACGATGTTTCATTAATGGCGCCAATGCAGTCGATCGTTACAAATGTCCTGTGAATAACTAATTTTTCTGGTAAAGACAAGCTAGCAAATAAACATGGGCCGTGGTCTAGCATGGGTATGGCCCAAATGTAGTTCTTTCATTAAGGGTGTCTTAAACCAAGTTGCTACTTAGAGCGTCGACAAATTACTAAATAACGTTGACAATGTGTAAGGAACTTCGTAATTTGCCTCTCCTAACCCGAACATTTCAATCAAACTATCGACAAAAAATTTAATAGACAATCGACGAAAATAACAACTAATATCGAACAACAAACAATTGAACAACTTTAGATTTGATCCACCAATCGAAAAACGTTAAATTAATCAACAGAACACGAATCGCTTTTTCTAAAATCACACAATGAATTACTAAGTGAAATAATATTAAACTAATTGACGTAAAAACAAATCGATTTAAAAAAAAAAAATCAAAAAGTCGAATTACTAATCATATCAATGTAACTAATCGACTTAAAACGAAATCAACATGTCAAACGAATTGATATTAAGCAACGGTCAACTTTGAACGGTCATAGTGTAAGTTCTAGACATGATATCGAAGTAATCCCAAATCTACGCGTAGAATAGGCAATAAACGAGGGAGATATGGCTATATTACGAAAAAGTGACATTTCAGGAAAACTTTAGACGTGGAACATACACGTTTAGGCCTGGGTTTGGAGTGTGTATAAGACGGTTATAAACGCAAAACGAGTTAAAAATTCGTATAGACAAGGACAAATGACCCAAAAGACAAGGGACCCAAGTACAAAAGCTAGAAGAACTAGATTGGACTGCAAAATAGTGAGAGCCCATAAACTGAGTCTTTAACGTGTTTGTAGTGGTTTTCCAGGCTCAATCCTCACAACAAAATAGTAAAAGTGGGCCCATAAGTAGTTGTCTGAGGGCCCACCATATGTAGGAAGATGGTGACTGATTTGGACATATAGCTTTAGTAAGTCGTCTCTTGCCTCGTTTTCAATCCACATCGCACCTTGACTTTACTGTCCGTCACACTTTACCTTATTGCCCTTTCGTGCCAATCAAATGGTAAAACCTATTCATTTGGCAACATGTTCGGCCTAAGTGAGGGTTGTACGGCCGGACCGAGTTGGATTCGGTCACGGGTCTAGGTTGGATAGACAACATTTAAACCTGGTCATATGAGAGAGCATTCATATTGAGTTAGTTTAGTGCGAACCCTAACTTAGTCCGGAGATGGTTAGGAACAAGTTATGTTAAGTCCTACGGAGTATTATTTATTCAATTTTAAAACGTTGCAAAAGGTTGGGTTTGGAACGGGTCGGATTCCTGGTCGGCCTAGTTTGAGGGATGGCCTATGAAATCCTAATCAACGGGTCCAAACTGGTTGATCGGTCTTGTTATGCACCACTACACTTTAGTAGTGTTTGATGAATTTACTAGATTTATGTCTTGTGTTTATACCAATTTACAAAATTAACCCACAAATTTAGTTATTTGAGGTGATGCAAGTTGTCTAGATCTATAGTCTATACACTAATTAGTAATTACGGTCATATGGTAAAATAGAGTGTCGTTTTTTCCTTATAACCTACTCGGTTAGTACTTTTGTACTTCGTATAAGATTGTTACATAGTGCAATGTAAAAGGTAGTGCAATTATTAATTAAGATTTTTATCAAAAATAATAAGGTCGCTGCATACGATCTAATTACCTTACTAAAATTTCAAGGTAAATTAAAGTATATATAATACTTCGTATGTCACTATTTTGTTATTGTGTCACTTGTATGACAAAGTTTCTTGCTACATTTACACAATTGGACACTTGAACTTTCCTTGAGACCATTTTAGTGGCTCACGTCCTAATCTTACTTTATCTTTTTGGTTGATTCCTATTTTGTGATGAGGAAATCCTCCATACTCTCATCATATATACCTCTCCCATTATATGTATGAGACTATATATAATATATATACTCGTATGATTCTTTCTAGTGAATCTAGGCCTCTAAATCCTACCTTTATTAGCTAAATTACTAAGTATTTGCCCATATATTAGCTCAATGACTTCAATAGTTCAATCTATAAACAATTTGGATTGCTAGTGGGAAATGACGTGGACACATATGAGATCACCACAGAAAGAATTATACCTTAAAGATGCCTATGATCAATATCTCAGTCTTAACAACTAAGCTAAAACCTCATTTACACCCATGGTATATTGTCACGATGTATCATGGTTGATAACTAAGCTAAGATCTACTCCGTATTCAGTGGCACTAAGCTCCTAACATATACGGAGTAACTAAAGATGAGAAAAGCAACATCATACACATACGACTATACGAGATCACATCGACACTCCTAAATCGCAATTTGAATCCTCTCTATTTCCTTTCTAATACACTCTTACTCTAATATATTTTCTCTATCCAATCATTAAAACATTACCTTTATAAAATAACTACAACCATTAGATCACTTCAAGATTAAATCCAGGCCGTTCAGAAATAATAAAGATCTATTTCTTGTTAAGTAATGGAGTGAATCTCCGCTCTCTAAATCGTACCCCCACGCCAAAGTAAACTAATCCCCACAACATTTGACGTTACTCACTTTTATAACCCCAATCAAAATTGCCTTCCAAACTCCCATATTCGATTTTACTTGCTCAATCAACACCTCAAATTCCCAAACAACAACACATACATACACCACCTCTCTCTCTTTCAACCTCCTTTCTTTCCTTCACATTCCAACAAAAAACACTCAAAATCCCACCTCCATAACAACAACAACAACACCACAATTCTTCATACTAATAATAAATGATGGGTGTTCTAAATAGAAGGTCTCATACTTCCCACATAACTGAACTCATTATTACAAGCTTTTTTCGTCATAAGAAGCTCTAATCTTTAATTTCCTACACCATCATATACATTTCTAGCTTATTGTAATAAGCCCTTTTCTCACTTTCTCATGGCTGTCCCCCGTGGCGGCGTTGGAAGGTTCTTTGCTGGTGGTGGTGGTAGTGGCGGTGTTTTTTCTTCATCTTCTGATCAGCTTCCTCAACCTTTTTCCCTTTATGGCTCTTCCTCTTTCTTTTTAGGTATCTTTCGTTACCCTTTTGCACTTGCTTATGTGTAACTGAGGGGGCTAGTAGGAGCGGTCACCTGTCTAAGCAAATGAAAATTCAAAACTTCTAGTTCAAGTCTTTGACTTTTTTTAGGTTTAACTTATTGACTTATTGTATCCCTAGTTTATTTGTCCTCCCAAAATTTTTTGCCTTTTAAGTATAAATCCTGGTTTCACCACTGTTTTGACTCTGCCGATTTGTATTTTGTTCATTACATATACTTCTTCATGGTGGTGTAATAAAGTAACAATCCTCGTTCCGATTAGTTGTTTGTCTTTTAAAATACTCCTCACAACAAACATAGAAATGATGATACACTGTTTTAAGTACATGGGGTTGATTTGGTAAAGTCAACTTGTTGATATAATTGCTCTCTTTTTAGTTATGGATATGAGTATAATAGGGAGTTGG
Organism: Silene vulgaris; assembly: GCA_036897335.1. Lineage (NCBI taxonomy): Eukaryota > Viridiplantae > Streptophyta > Magnoliopsida > Caryophyllales > Caryophyllaceae > Silene > Silene vulgaris. The sequence continues at coordinate 9,234 of JAYMSF010001725.1, forward strand.
GCAATGTTTTCCTTAATTGGGTTAGTGGTACTTTGATTTATGGTTATGATAATTAGCTTAAAACTTGTTGTATAGAAATGATTCCATCTTTTTAAGGGTATCCTTTGAAAAGTTAGCTTTGTTCCTCATTGACAAACCACAATCAATCAATATGATACCAAATCTAACCAAACATAATCTATGCTTTTAATGTGTTTAACTAGAATTAGATCATTATTCTCTTACAAAGATGAAAATCTGTCCCCCACATCTTTATATGTTCGATATTGTGTGAGACGGTCTCCTTGTCATGTCACATGGTATATTGGAAGATGTGGATTCGCTTTCTTTTTATAGTGTGTCTTGTATGAGTTAGACTCTGTTCTTTTAGACTAAAACTGTCTAAACTAAACTAAACTGTATTGAAATTAACTGAAATTTGTGTATTCATCACTTTGTTATATGAATAATGGGTTGGTCTGGCATGTAAGTCCGTCTCATATAAGTTGTTCTCTTATCTTGTTTATATGTTAGACTCAAGTTCAATGGTTAGCTTTGAAGATGTTTGTGGAAGAAAGAGGTCAGAGAGGCCTTTCTTTTGTACATATGACCAGGAGGAAAATGGAGACGATGACTATGACGAATATTTACACCAACCTGAGAAAAAAAGGCGGTTGTCCATTGAGCAAGTTCATTTCCTAGAGAAGAGCTTTGAGACTGACAACAAGCTTGAACCAGATAGAAAAATTCAGCTTGCTAAGGAACTTGGTTTGCAGCCTCGTCAAGTTGCGATTTGGTTCCAAAATCGAAGGGCTAGGTGGAAAACTAAGCAAATGGAAAAGGATTTCAACAAATTGCAAGACAATTATAACAGTCTGAAATCCGACTATGAAATTCTCCTTAAAGAGAAGGAGAAACTCAAAGCTGAGGTATATATCTACTTTCGATATTTATCATTTATCAGTGTTTTCCTGTACTTCTGTTACGAGATTAATTACGCAAAATGACTCGCTAAACTGGTTGTTATTTTGAATTCAGGTCGTTCATTTGTCAAACAAGCTGAAACAAAAGGAGCAAGAAAACCCTGAATCATGCAACATGTCTGATCAACAGAAAACTCTTCAACCAAACTCAAATGTTGAATCTGCTTCAGAAAATGAGGAACAACATCCATCAATCTTTGGGTACAACAAGCATGAAGATTTGAGCTCTGCGAAGAGCGATGTAATCGACTCAGACAGTTCACAGTATTATGTGGAAGCTGGGAATTCCTCAACTTATGCAGAACCTGGTGACTCTTCTTACATTTTCGAAGCAGACCATTCCGATATCTCTCAGGATGATGAAGACTACCTTAACAAGAGCATCATGCCTTCATCCCACGTCTTCCCGAAAATCGAGGATGTAGAACTGCCATCCAACTCTGGCCACCTTGGCCTCTCAGGAGATGATCATGCTTCTCTGTTCTGGCCTTACTGGGATATCAACCTCAAAATGCAAGGCTCTTTGTATATGTGATCTACTGATCTGATACTTGTGCAGTTGTGCATCATGTTTATTTTTCTGTCTTAAGACGGATATAACCGTCTTAAATAAGAATTTATGAGGTTTCTGTTGGTCCAAGACCCCAAGTATCATATCATAATTCATATCTAGTGGGAAGTGTGGAGACACTCCTAAATAATACTTCTAGTGTATGTGAATTGTTAAGAAAGAAATGGTGTATCTTTTTTACTCCTTGTCTTGATAATTTTCTATAATTTGGATTTTTAGAGTTCTAGCATCCCTTTCTAAGATAAGGGTCGATATTAGACAATGGGGTAGCCAGAATTGTTATTATGTGAGGTCGATTTAATATAATTTTCAATTTTTTCAAAGCACCTCACAAAATATCGATTATCCAAAAAATTGAAGGTGCTTGAACTTAACTACAGACACTAACCAGTGTGACTGCGCCACATATTCTTAAGAGACTCATATATTGAACGTCTCATTTTGAAATGTTTATCAATCCCTCGATATATTTCGATTTTAAGATTTCTTATATTTAAGAATATGATAATTTTAAGATCTCTTTATAGTTTTTGATGTAGTTGTCTACCAAAATCAATTGAAAAGATGTTAGCTTTTTGCAAGGTAATTAATCAATCAAAGGTCTTTAAAATAAATAATGCAACAGAAAGTCTTGCTGAAGACGGGTCGAATCTTGCAACGGGTAATTTGTGAGAGGAAATGGGTAGAGGGGACAAGGT
>JAYMSF010001726.1:0-11461 GCA_036897335.1 Silene vulgaris
ACAAATTTAACCAAAAATCAATTAAAGAGATTATAAATTAATAACAAAATAAATAAAATTGACAAATATACAATAATGATGATGAACATTCAACAAATTAACACACCACAATAATAATACAAACACTTATAATAAAATTTTACTATGAAAATATTACAATTCGGACCGAGTGTGAGAGATCCACGTTTACTACTAGACTTGGAAACAAATCTCCCATTTCCGAACCTAAGTTAACATGTGAGAGATTTGTAAAAAAAAGTAGTATGTTATGATAATTATTTGAATTATCGTCACCAATACATGAATTTATTAAATGGACGCTCAATTTGTATGGAGTAGGACATGGAAAGAACTTATTCATTCACCAATTAGTATATGGGAATTAGAGGTTTTCTATTGTTGGAGCTACTTCAAAAATATTTTTGGCCAACTCTCTAATTGTATGGTATAACTTGATAGGATTAAATGACTTGTTTTACACATAAATTCCACCAAATTATATCGTTTATGTTTTGTATATAATATTTATATACTATTTTTTTTTAAGCATACCCGTGCAATATGCACGGGTTTAAAACTAGTTAACTCTTATTTCAGTTCTTCAGTTTAAAAGAACAGAGCCTTAATCCCAAAATGATTTGAGATTGGTTGACATGAGTCATCTTCTAGAACCATTCCTAGGTAATCGCATACCTCAAGATGCAAAAATATACTGTAGAAGAAAAAAAGAGTGAAAAGTAAAGCTCAGATTTCTTTTATAAAAGTAAAACGATGTTTTGAAAAATCAATGTTACGGTATTTCATGAAACAGCAACTACGTAACAAAACAATAAGTCTTGCCTAAGACGGACACTTCGGTCTTAAGCTTAAGACGGGTCAAATACTCCTACATGGTGGTAATAAAGATAAAAATTTTGGCATTTTTTATGCAACAAGTGAGATGATCGGTATTTATTTGACCCGTAACTTAAGCTTAACCGAGAATTTGCTTAAAAACAAAATGTTTGTTTGGAGACTGACTCATACATCAACCAGTTGGACAAACCTTGCCACAAACTAATACGAGTAGAAGGATAAAATAGACCAGAACAAAATAAAATAGCAGTTGCAACCAAATGAGATGGCAGCCAAAGTAGGGAATTTGATAGGAAGTGAAACTGCAACCACATTTTGCTTCTCCATCACCAACACCAACTCCAGAACCTCAACTTGTGCATCAAACACAACCTCCTCAATAATCCAAGACAGAAGAAAATACTTGCGTATTGGTATAGGCCATATCTCTAGTAGAGCTCCTTCTCCTCTTGTTCAGGCAACTTCCGGACCCTCGGGGTCGAACTCCGATGAATCCAATTCCCCATTTCCTTCTACTTTTCAGGTTCTTTTTTCCTATCCTCCTTCAGGCTTTCCAGTTTATGGTTTAATATCCTTATTCTTGTTGCTGTACACACTATCTGAAACTTCAGTGTGATGTACTTACTCTACTGTACTCGACCTTGCTAGTTACCGCGATAAGGTAAATGTATTGTTGAGCTGAATCGGATATGTACCTCAAATTTAAAACCAACATGTCGAGAATATCTGAACTTTCAGGTTGTATGATTATAGCGGGTTGGATTAAAGACGGGTAACTCCGCTCTGCCCTGTGTATGTAAATCAATAGGGAAGAGAGTACCTAGAAAAGTTTAGGAAACTGTGTTTTTATACATGTTATTGACTGTGCAGGATGAGCTGAAGTACCTGTTGAAATTGGTCATTGGCTCCATTATCGGAGCAGCTGTGATTAAGTACGGCAGTGCAGCAATACCAACCATCACCAGACCTGACATTACCGTGGCTCTGTCGATCATTTCAACTCCATCGGTTATAGCTGTTTTACTTTTAGCCAAAGAAAGTCGTAAAGACTGATTCGTATCACATTAGACATGGTATTGTGTTATCTTGTAGCCAACAACAGTGGCATCGTATTATCTCGTAGTCAACTCCAGAAGTTTGTTTCAGCACTGTAGATCTTTATTCAAACTCTGAGTTACCATACATGTCCAGAATAGTTACACACCAGTTCATCAATAAATGTACTGCTACGGAAATTATACACTTTCTTTCAGGAAGTACATTATTTGCCTATTTGGGGAGTAAAAAGCCGGAAATCTGTAACCAAAATTACCATCCTAGAGGCATGCTAAACGTGATGCAAGTTATAACTCTATCTCACAAAAAATAACCAGCTCTTGGTTAAAACGGGGAAAATATATGAGTTGGTGAAATACATGCTGCCTATTGAGGTAAACCCCAGCCTACATTTGCTCATTACAATGTAATATAAATACACGAGCCCCGCTCAAGTGCGAAGATGCATTTACAAAGTGCAAAAAGAATCGAATAATTACTCTCGAGATACAACCGCTTTGGTAAAACTAACCAAATCTGCTTCTTTCTCCACTGCTCTGCTGAGGCAATTCAAAATACTTGCCAACAGCAGGAACTGTTGGGAGTTAGAAGGTGACATCTAAATTATAGATTGTCTCTCAGCCATTTCAGAGCACCATTTGCCACAGACCTGTAACATCATTTTGCAGGGTAAATATATGAAGGATATATAAACGACCTACCATCACATTTGTTTGATAGAGCATGCCCACAAAAGAACATATAAAAATAAAATAGTTGCTATTTCGAGCAAGATAAAAAAGATTGCCAAAGCCATCTGAAAAAAAGAAGGAAATAGAGACAATGCTCGACTTACCCAGCAAAATCCTTCAGTTTCTTCCACGGATCATCCTGGTCTCCTGATTCCTCGCTCACATCAGTTTCTGTGTTTGTTGCTGGAGTCTCCACCATTTCACCTTCGTACAAGAAAAATATATCACTATTTGAATGACGTAATAGGAGAGGATCATTGGTTGATCCACATTACACATTGGGGTTCCCAGGACACCAACAGCTAAAAAAGCTGTATATATCGCCCATGTTTTTTGCTTAAAATAATTAATTGCGGGAGTTTTGCATAATAATATTCTAAAACACGTTCAGGGACCTTGCAAAAGTAATTTGATTAGATTCGCCACCTGGAGACATCCATCAAGATTGGGACATCATCTCAATGGCGACTATGATATGTTGGAGGCCAAAACCCAATATATCAACCTTAATCATTCAGAAATGCTGTCAAAGGCAAGGCTAGCCTATAAGTAATAGTTTTCCTAACACATCTAAGCACAAGTAGGTTATGTTAGATTTGGATAGACAGCTCTATTCATCAGTAAAACCAAGCAGAATACAAGTGAATAATTATCAGGCATCCGTAAAATAACAAAAAATTAGAATCGATACAAGTTCTCTAGCTTATGAAACATCTGTGCCTCAGGTGTTCACCACCTTATTCATCAATACTACCGAAGGTTTAGCGCAAAGTTAGTCCGGAAATACCATTATCACCCAGGGACTTAAAACATATGGCTACTATTTGTCCCCATTTAAATAAAGTGTTACTTAACTATGACTGGTATGAAAAGTTCGCCTTTTAAAGGAGTAATAACTTTGGGATGGACAAACAGGAATATGGGACGATATAAATAGGATGGAGAGAGTAACAAACAAAATGGCAAGAAACGAGAACACACGTATCACAGTGCTAACAAAATAATATGAAAGAAAATCTCCATCTTTTCAACAAAATATCACTAGACAGTGCTCACCTGCTGGTCCAGGCTGAGGACGGGTGCGTGTACGAGCACTTTTTGTGGTACCAAGGGAAGCAAGCTCTACGAGCAATTCACGCTCTCGAGTGCTGAAAACAAAAACCACGTCAAAATGAGCCTTTGTACAGCTAATTGGTACTACCTCCATCACATTTATATTTCTCCCTTTTGACATTAAAAATTGACCATTAATATCTCCAAATAGATGTAAAGGTATAATGTCAAAACAAAAGTGTCTCGTCTATTTATCAAAACAACTATCTTCATACGTTCTTTCCAAAAGAAGAAGTAATTATTATATATTATGAGTAAATGATGGCCAAAGTTGACTATTAAAGTCAAAGGGTGACAATATAGATGGATGGAGGGAGTAATGTTGTAGCTACAAGCAGAATCTGGATAATTTGGTTGCTGAACTCGCTTTGCGAGTTAGCCACCGCATATACTTCTGGACTTCTGGTTACAAGGCTCAGTAATTCCTATAAAAGCAATCTACTCGTTTTTGCTAAACATACATATGCAAGAGTGGAAGTTATCAGCCGAAACACAGAGAAAAAAAAATTAACATATTTAAAATAAGGCTTAAAGCTACCAAGCATGAACACATGAAGAAAAATGGGAGAATTATTGTACTCACCTAATGCGTTTAGGTATAGTGACTTTTACAGTAAATAAGTGGTCGCCTCGTATAGAAGGCTTGTTCAATTTTGGGACACCCTTCTTTGCAAGAACAAGGACATCTCCTGGCTGAGTACCCGGCGGAACTGCCAAATCAACAGTCCCTTCAACAGTCTTAACCTGCAAAATAAAGAAATTGGAAATTGCTAAATACGTGCAATATATGAAACTCAAGTCTCCATTAACAAGTGCTCCAGAACCAGAGAATCGTGCATAAAAATTTACAATTAAGATCCAGAACGGTAAACAAAAATTGATCGACAGGTGCTTTTGCATGGGGTACTCCCTCTGCCTCCACCTTGCATAGTCTCAGACATAAGCAAGCAGGAACGCAGGAGAGGCCAAAATTTCAAATTTCAGATCTTAATCTTAGGCTCAATAGAAAGTGAGGAACCCCAGCTCAGTTTACACTTTACACCTTTTTTTTTCTAAATAATTATAGTGGATGAATTAGTGTAGAGAAGGTGCCTTCATTTTGAAAAGCGTGAGGCGCACCACAGGGATGACAAGGCCCGTGAATATTACTTTAGAAACTTGACTATGGTTCATTTTATATATCAATCTATAACAAGAATCGTAATAGGGAGAATTTTTTTAAAGAAAAGCCTAAATTAATTACGAATTAATTTGTAAAAATGAGTATATAATAGGTGATTCAATTTGAAGTTGTCAAGTAATGGAACTCTGGAAGGTAGTACTGTAACAATTTAGCCAAAAAATTATGAAGCATATAAGTGATTGAATTTGAAGCTGTTGGGTACTAGAAGGTAGTCCTTTGGTATCAGTTATACAGATATATACGTATCTTCGTGCCTCAACATGCTGCCAGGGTCACACAATACCTAATAGGTTCCTCCTTGACAGCTGGATGTCATACTTGGCGTAAAATAAGGCATATATTTTAGGACTGGGGGTCTTTCTTGAATTGTCTCCGTCAGGAATTTGGTCAGCTCCATGCAGATTTTAAGTTATACTTCCTCTATTCCATTTGATTGCGTAAGCTATTCAAAATCTCCCTCACATATATTGATAATTGTATACAATCAAATAAAACAAAGGAAGCATTATTTAGCAATGATAGAATTGAGTCATCATCAACACTGCTCAGCTAACAAGTCAGGAGCAACATAAACCAAGAAACCACCTTTTTCTACATAGTTAGCATATTGTAATATATGGCTCTATTCAACTCAACCAAATGAATATCTATTATTACCTTCACAATCGTTCCCAGAATGGCATCCGTGTAGCCAATAGATATTGCAGAAAGAAGATTTATTCCATCTCTCTGAATTTCTGGTATCTCTTTAACTTCGAGAATAACAAAAAGATCTCCGGGAGGGCCCCTGGAATATATTCCAATAGGTATTAGTCAAGAACAAGATTGAAAGGTGTTAAATGAAATTTAAAAAGCATGAAATCACTGGCATACCCCTTTGGAGCTGCATCGCCCTCCCCAACAACACGAAGAATGCTACCTTTGCTTACCCCTGGAGGAATTTTTACTTTGATATCTTTTTTACCTCGAACTCGTCCACCACCACCACATTTCCGACAAATTTCAGAGATAACTTCACCGTTGCCACCACAAGTTGGGCACACAGACACCTAAATTAAACCCCAGAGAGGGCATTATTCGCAGAAAATAAAACAACAGAAAAGAATGAAGTAAATTTTAAGCATACTATATGAACATTAAAGTTATCTGAAAGCTTCCCACTTTCCAAATGACACCAAGTATAAGGATAATCCAAAAGTACCAAAATAAATTATAACGACACATAACCATCTTCTTTTTCTGATCCTCGCCCACAAGCATAACCTACCAGCCAAATTAACTCGCTTTCACCCCACCATGCCCACCCACCCAGGCCATAGCTCGCTAAAATCCACCTAATACCAGCCCCAAAACCAACGGAACACCTCCCACCCCTCACCTTCAAATACCACCACCACACTTGAAAACCCCGCCCTATTGTCAACAACCAACTCCTTCGCCCCAAAATGGGCAGTATTTTAGGACAGTTGTGTAGGATCTTGGTTGTGTATTGTCAACAACCATCTCATGTTATTTCTAGAAAAGGAAACAATTTAGCGACTCCTGAATCCCTTGCACATAATGGGGTAGGGGGAAAAAATGACAGCACAAGTAACGTTCTTAGCTAAAATAAACCATGAGGCTATATTGTGTATCAACTAATTGCCAACTTAAATTTCTCAATCAAGTTAGCAAAAGTATCTTTAATTTTATTAATAAAACGTGAATTGTGTGGACTGTAATAATGTAACGTCAGACTGTCAGTACTCAATATCTACACACACATTGTAAATCTAAGTAAATAAATACTCACTCCAAATCTTTAGGATTGCACCATTTGATGAATATATGTGAGTTGTATTAAATAACAATGAGTTAAAGGAAGTATAAGATACAAAAAATTCACTTCCAACCTGGGAGAACATTCCAAAAGGTGTCTGTTCAGTTCGCATCACTTGACCCCTCCCTCCACAAGTTGAGCATATTCTCATCCTAGAACCAACTTTTGCTCCACTTCCTGCACAGACCTCACATGTTTCCAGATGTGAAACCTCTAAATCTTTCTCCACACCAAATATCGCCTCAGAAAATTCCAACGTCATATCGTAGCTGTAACACTTTAAAAGCAGGAGTCAATTACGTCATCAACCTAGCCTAAGTTACCTATCTAAGAAGTGATGCATATGAGCTACTAAAGCCGCCATAATCCAAAAATGGATAATCCTGGAACTAAAAGATAGGGTTAAAGTTAAAACAAGCAAAGAGACTAAAAAGAGAAGTTCTTCAACAAACATAAGACAATTGTGAGCTTGTGACATTTATATAAGAACAGTACTAGACTCACCGTATATCTTCACCCTTTGTAACAGTGGTACGACGGCGTGTCCCGAACCCCGTGTCAACACCAGAGAAACCACCCATACTAGATCCAAAAAAAGTCTCGAATAGATCAAACGGATTGGTCTGTTTAAGGGATAAAAATATGACAATATGAATCAGTTAATATACTGAATGCAAAAGGATATATAGAGATCACACAGACTCATAAAGCAACAAGGATTACCGTATAAGCACCAGCGGATCCACCTACAGCACTCTTCACACCAGCTTCACCATACTGGTCATACAGAGCCCTCTTTTGGTCATCTGATAGCACCTGACAGTGTTGTACCTCAGTATTCAAAACACAATATGAATATTCTAGAAGTCTCGTAAATAAATCCAATGCAAAATCCAGCAGAATCCTATCACTAAAAACCAGAGGAGAGGAGTGTACAGAGAACTACTCGGAATTACCTTGGCCCAAAATTTTAGAACTCACTCCCTACGAGGAAAACACCTCAAATCACCCTTTCATTGGATTCTTCTAGTACATTCAAACCCTTAGAAGAAACTCACAGTAAAATTGATTCCCAGCTCTATTTTCAATTACAAAATATCAATGATACTTCCCAGAAAGAAAAACAGCCCTAAAGATGTACGGAGTAGTAGATACTACATATAAGCGTCCTGATTTAGGAAAAAATAAATTACAGATACAATTATTCCTAAAATGACAGATCACCCATCACAGACAGTGTCATTCAGGTCTTGTTAGAGGGTAACTGAATATAGTGAAATTAAATACAAACTGACGACACAAGAAAAAAAACTTTCTATTAACAATTTGTCAGCAACAAAGAAAGAGGCCTTATGAGTTATGAGTACTGTATAACCTATATTCTTCTTATTAATCAATTTGTCAGCTACAAATATCAGATTGGTCCTTTCTTGAAAACCAAGATGCCACTATATTCCATCAAATCAGCAGAAAACATCAGTGGCATATTATTATCACAATGTTAAATAGTTACCGAAACTATTATCCACCAATTAAATGAATGCAAAACTTTTTACCATGTTAATGATTACAACAAGAACTGACGATCACTGAGCTACCATTGTGCCACTCACCGAGTCTTTCCTTATAAGACCACGACCCTATGGTCTATTCACACCCATACTTAATACAATCAACACGCTGATAAGTTGACATCAACACTGCCCAAATGGGGAAAATGCTTTCCATTCTCTTGTCATTTCTCCAGGAGTCTTAACTTTTAAGATGGATCACATGTTCATGCACATCAACTTAGCCATTAACAAAAAAGGTGGCTTCAGATGTTACCTAGATGAAAAGTCCGACAAGTATACGCTTCTTCAGAACATATAAGATAGGACTACATTTTAACAACACAATTAAATTTTCCACACTCAGCCACAGCAGCTGTCAGCTAGCAACTTTTTACCCAAACAAAATGTACACTGCTACTCCATTTCCATGAAGGTCATTTCCTAGAAAACTTAAGTGGACTAGAAAGCACAACAACCTAAGGTTATATGAAACTCAGAATGGTAACTAAACAGAGAGAACAATGAAACTTCTATTTAGCGTTCAAGAATCAGTAATGCGCACTGAGTCACTGATCACTACGATCACTTTTAGACATACCTCATAAGCAGCACTGATTTCCTTGAATTTCTCTGTTGCCCCGGGTTCCTTGTTGACATCAGGGTGATACTTGAATCAAAAGTAAAAATCCACAAATCAGAAGCTAAGAAAATTTTAGAATTACTGCATATATAGAAGTAGCATATATAATATATTCATATCTGCAACGAGACTAAGAACTACTGAAAAACAAAAAATATGGGTTTCCTGGCTAAGACAAAAATCAAATAACGTCTTGCTCCGATATGTTCAATGAAAATCACGGTAACTCAAACACTGTCCATTCCTCTTCATTTGTCTTCCGTAGAATTTTCAGGGAGCATAATTCATGGTTAAAAGGCAATCGAACAGCTTTACACTAATCATTGATCTTTTCTCTTAGAAATCCTTGATTATCATATCAGATCACCACATAATTTCAAAATTCTACCAAGTTAACTCAATTTCAAAAATCTACAAAGCTAACTCACAAATTACAAATTAACCATGTTTCAGACCGTCACCCTAGTACTACAAACTAACATGACCCGCCGATAAGGAATGATTTTCACAAATACATATTCAAGTCATGATATATTCTACTCCGTATAAGGTAGAATGATGTTGCACTATGAGTCTACAGCTTTATTACTAAAGTAAGAGAATAGTATAATAATGCAATCATGAATGTCACCCCTAATGCGAAAGTAATTTGCAAATAACTCCATCTAACTCCCTTATCTGAACTCAATCAATCTTATTAAACTATTATCTTCCTTGTCCAAGGTTATTACGATATTGAAAAGAAACTTGATTATTACCTTACAATATCACTAACTAAGCTTCAAGGATGAAGGGGGAAATAGCGTGAGAAGACATATTCTTACAATTCCTCACCATTTTAGAACACGGCCAAAATAAAGACCCAAGAATGTGAAGCTCCTCAATGCTTACTTCGGAATCATGTGTCCGGCAGTGGAGCAATTGAGCTAGCAAGGGCTATCGACCCCAACAATAAAAATTCTGAACTTTATAGTTTAGAATTTTCGATTTATTATTCTACGTAACACTATTGCATTCACTAATTCCCTCTCAGAATCCTCATTCTATATCTAGCCCCTCTAACTTCAAATTCTAGCTCCGCTACTACGCCTCACTCAGCCACATCATTAAAGTTACCAATCTTATATCATACCACACAAATTACACACTCATTTTCACACACTTCAAATCCTAGCTTTGCTACTACGCCTCGCTCAAAACGGTGATATACCAATCTTATACCATACCACACAAATTACACACTCATTTTCGCACAACGCGATAACGAACTCAATCAACTAACCTAAAATCAAAATCAAATAAAATCCTAGCTCCGCAACAACGGCTCAATCAATCACAACACTCAAAACTACAAATCCTAAATCTTATCACACAATTTCTACTCATTATCACACAATACAATATCGAATTCAATCAACTTAACCTAAAATCAAAATTCATAAACTGAATTAAATTACGAAATTAAATTAAAAAATAAATAAAAAATTACACCTGGCGAGCTAAACGGCGATAAGCAGCTTTAATCTCCTTAGCAGAAGAAGACCTCGAAACGCCGAGCGTTGCGTAATAATCCGAAGACTGTGCTCTCACAATTACTCCTCTCGATTTCATTCTCCGGCGAAAACACGACGGCGGCGGCGGCGAAGTAAGAGAGATAAATTTAGTGTTTGCGCGAAAACCGAGGCCGCCATTGAAGAATGACGAAGGTGCTAGGGTTCGGTCGGAGGTTGTGGTGGTGGTTAGCGACGGTCCGAGGAAACAAATTCCTGTGGCCGCCATTTTTTTTACTTTCTTTTTCTTTTTTCTTTTCTGCTTTCAGAAATTATTATTGTATGTATTATTGTATGAGTAATTTTTTTTACAGAAATTGTGTTATTCCCAATAATTTGGGGATTGTAATCTGTGGAGAAGGGATAGTTTTTGGGTTGGTAAATGTATGTCTGAACGTTCACGTTTATGGAGTTAGCAAGGACACATATGTGAGTGAGATTAGGGGAGAGGGTGGTTCAATCCAAATTCCAATTTTTACTTTTTTATGTCTTGGGACATGGCAAAACTGACCCGATTTGAATAATCCAAACCAAATTCGATTTGCACCCAAATGGATTTCCCGAATCTTATCCAAAGCCCGAATTAACTTATCCTGAATGTTTATTATCTCACATTGACAATTATTCCCAAATAACGTGAAAACAACTCATCTAAAAATGACCCGAATCCGAAATGACCCTACCAGCTTCAAATTCTCGCAATCCAGAACAAATGAAACCCGGATTAGTGCGACGTGAACCTGAACCCGACCCTGATTGACCTGTTTGTCAGGTTTACAAGACCGTCTTAGCTTAACATCTCTCACAATAGTCTGGACGGTTTTAAACAATAATCGATACTCTTTTTTCTTTTAACAATCCAAATTTTACTATGAAACAATTTAACAGTGCAATAATTGACCAGCTAATGTAAACCTACAGTATATATATATATATATATATATTTTTTTTTTTTTTTTTT
>JAYMSF010001727.1:0-11459 GCA_036897335.1 Silene vulgaris
TTGAAATGGGTTTTTTCTTGCTTTAACCCCTGAAACGACAGCGTTTTGGGTGGTAGAGGTTGTGAAGCCATGAAAGTTGGAAGCTTTAAGGTGTGAGTAAAGGGTTCGAGAGGTAGAACGTAGATGAGAGTACCACCATGAATAAACCATTGTTGCTTTAAGCACCAAACTTCAATGGAGTTTAAGGATTTTGCTAAGAGTTGAAATGGGTCAATTTGTTTGCTAACAATGGAAAAGTGCGCTGTCATAGATTAGGTTCATTTGCACGTTTTGGATATTTAATACTTGATTGAAAAAATAAAAAAATGTTAAATGAGATCGGCAAGCGGATTATTTGTGGATGATGAATAAACGTAAAATTTCGGATTAAAGTAGTCTTTTACATAGTGATTTCGTGTTGGGTAACACACTAACACCCAAATACGTTGGGTTTAATGTCATAAGATGTCTTTACGGAGAGGTTAGTTAAACGGTGCAAGGATCGTTGCACTACATGGAAGGTGAAGTTGGAGCATGTTTATCGAGAAGTTAATAATGCAGCGGATTTATTAGCCAAACGAGGAATCAATTCAAGCACAATCCCTACTCATATTGATGTACCTCATAATGAGTTACGTATCATCCTTCGGGAGGACATATTTGGAGTAGCTATTCCTCGTGTAATAGCTAGTAGTTAATTTTATCGGGGTCTTGCCCCTCTTTAGCACCAAAAAAACGAAAGGTTAGTACATGGAATCTATTTCATAGGCTTTCCTATACTCCCTCGGTCCCTCCTATTCAGCCTATAATTTCCTTTTTTTCTAATATATGCGAGGAGTATATTAATGAAAGGGAAACAATCGGCCAAATAGGAGGGAGTATAAAGGATGGATTTCATAGGAAAATTACAACATATCAATCTCACAAAATATATACGAAAGATCAAACAAGGTGACTACAAAGTCGGAGTTTGAGGGTGTGAGAGGTAGTACAACATGTGTTTTAATACAATAATTGAGGGGATAATCCAGGGGTATTATTGGCGGCATTAAGCAATATTACCGGAGGTCTATATGATGTCTTACTTTAATTATTGTGGGTTGCGAATTGGTTTTTATTCGGGACAGTTATGTTGTACTAGTACTATTATTATAGTGGATTCTAGTCTAGCTATTCGGGTAGTGGGTTATTTTCGGTTTGGAAGGTTTTGCCCTTGGGGTTCGACCCTAAATACCGTCTCATCATATTATTGCTTATATTTATTTACTTTTACGGTCTGTTTGTCTATTGTTTGCTTCCGTTGCGCGTGGGAGATTGACGTTAATTTCCCAAATTTGCGCTTGTATTTGGGTCAAGTGTCTATTGTCAATTGTAATGACATTGCATCTTACACATAAGTGACATAACGTAATACAATTTCTAAAAGGGGAATTACTAAAGAGCAAAGCGGGTACGTGAACGTCTTATATTTATACGGAGTATGTGTTTTCTAAAGTAGCAGTGGAGTCGTCTCATTACCGTGTCTTTGTGTTTTGAACCTAAATAGACTTCTTTCGTTGCAAATAGTTTGGCCTTGACCCCATTTTGCAATGACTTTTATAACATTTAGGTCTCGTTTGGTTAAAGTTTTGTGTTATTATCTCACCAATACAAGTTCAAATACAATTGTATGATATTGTGTTTTTGTAAGGAGTCAGAAATCGAACTTCTTATCACTTATTTAAGAGATGAAAGCCTTTTCTACTCACAAGTCACACCAGCCAACTTTGGTTATACAATTATATGATGTTATATAATACAGAGTACTTTGTAACAATTTGGTTTGCGAACACCTTCATGCCAACTTGAACGAAAAACCAACAATACTAATACCAAACATCGAATGAGAGGATATCAATATCCTCGATGGAGTATTTAACATACTTGTATTGTTCGAGTACAAATCTCCTATTCTAATACCGTGTTCCCTCTTTTTATTTCACTACCTCTTATTATCACAAATAACAAGTTAAAGTCCTTGTTATCCGGATCCTAATTTCAACACTCTAACCTTTTCCATTCACAAGCAAATAAAATACATTATATTTTGATTACATAGACGACAAACACAAGTAACTAGAATCCATTTATTCTATCAAATCACGATCGATATGTGAAATCAGAAGATCGGAGAAGACCCGAAAGAAACCGTCCACAACATCGATGACATTTGGAATGACAAAAATACCCTTTTAAATCCGTGACTCAAGTAAAGAGTGACCACCACCACCACCAACTCTAACAATCTGTATGCCAATTCTCTTCTCTCATGCATATGCTTTGATACTCAAATCCTTTCAACGCATATTCCATCATTTTCAATTCCCTTTTCATTTGAATCACACACATTATAAACTCACACCCTCCATTTATTCATTTACCCAATATTCATCATAATTCACATTTAATTTCACACAACATTTTCCCAATTATTGATGAACTAACAATCAACAATCTTAATCCACCATTGTTGATTGTTTTCCACCTTTAATTTTCAATACCCATCTCAATTCTCTTAAGGTAATTAAAGTTTTATGCTTTTTTGAATAATTGTAAGAAATGTAGTTTAAAATTTAAATCATATGATCATGTTTGGCATAATTGGGTATTTTTTTTTGGTTTAATTTTGTGTTGATTTGCAGTTTTTATTGTTAATATTTGTTTGAATTGAAATGGGTAGATCTTAATTTCTGTTTTTAATACATTTTTGGCATGTAATTGGATGTTAATTCACTTAATTGTTGCTATAACATGCTAATTCATGTTAATTTGATCTAAAGTTTGAATCTTTTGATCAAATCATGCCTGTTTTATGCTACATTGTCTTTAATGTCCCTCAATTTTCTGCAATTATGCTTCAAATTGCAGCAATTTTCAATTTTTATTTATGATGTGTGCATTTGAAGTTTAGATCAACTGTTTTAACCACCAGAATTCTCATATTGAATACTTTTGCCCGATCGCGAATCATTTTGGGATTAAGGCTCTGATATCGTTGCTGTGGTTGAAGTTTCCACAATTTGGTTGGCAGTTTTGGCAGTTGGGAAATGAGAATTGTGAAATTGACAGCTTTTTGTTAAAGCTACCTACCTAGAAGAATTGACCCCAATTTTTTAATTTTTTTTTTAAACATGTTGGCATGAATGGTTTAATGATGCTTCAACAAGAAGGAATCGATCTCGAGTATTGAACAAGAGTTAGTTGCTTTTATCATTGATGGTTAATTTGATTCACTTCTTGGAGTAAAAGTTATGCTTGTCTGTACTTTGATAACTACTTGCATAGGTAACTTTTTGATCCCATTGCCCTGTGAAACTTTGGATAAAAAGGGTGATCTCCGTTTGCTTTGCATTCATAATTTGCGTCGATTCCATTTATTATAAGATATTGTCGGTGTTGTATGCATTTTTTTCTGCGTTTCGATTAAATATGTAGGTTATTGTTCTTTTAACGAGTTTAGCTGTTTTTTGACTTTGATTATTGAATTGCAGAAGCCAGAGCAGTTTGGCAGGTTATCATGGAAATGTTGATTATTTAAGAGAATGAGATGAGGACTAGCGTTGGTGGTGGGTTGACGAATTGATATTGTCGTGCCAAGGACGTATATGAGAAGGTTATTCTGTGATTGATCTTACCGTCGGCCAAAAATAGCTGAGATTTAATAGTTTAACAAAATTATCATGACAGACTAGCGATTCAGTTTTATTAAGATGAGGCCAGGGCATTGAGGTGTTATCTCTGTGTGTCTTCCAAATAGATGTCTAATCTGTTTTGAAATAGCCATCTTCTATTTTGGGAGACTCTTCTGGGTTTAATACTTTCGAGGTTAAATTTTGTAATCACCTAGTTAAAGAAGTTTCTTTTCATAACTGATGTCTATGGAGGGATTGGCCTCGTCTCAAGGGCATAAGCATAGTCTCCAAAGTCATGGTCGCAAAACTTCACCGGGTGGAAATCAAAAAGACCTTTGGCTTGTTGTACGAGAAGGGTCATTAGCTGATCTGGAATTAGCTTTGGCTCATCTAAAGAAGAACGGAGGTAATATAAATTCGAGGAATGCTTTTGGTCTCACTCCACTTCATATTGCTACTTGGAGAAATCACATTCCTTTTGTGAGAAGGCTTCTTGAGGCTGGTGCAGACCCTGATGCAAGGGTGTGTTATCCTGCTTTGTTCTGCCCCCTTACTATGCTGTTTACTTACTCTAGCAATGACTTGAGGGTTTACATTTGGAGTTCCTTTCTGATGCCTTGTCTTTGATATTTTGAAATTATCTTTAAACATGAGTTTGCTTTAAGCTTTCATTTGTAATGGTCATTCGGAAACAACGTTTGTGTTATTAACACGAGGGTAAGGTTGGATACATCATATCCCTCTTACTCCGCCATATGTGGGCGCCCTTGAGGCATGGGCCATGGGAGTGGTGTTGTTGATAGTTTGCTTCATAGATATTCTAACTTCCTTGCATGTTTTAGTACTGTAATATTGGTTTTGTTGCAGGTTCCAAGTAATATACGAATTTGATGCTCATTACGTGCTTGTTTCCTGCCTTCTGCCCATCTTTTCAGGATGGAGAATCAGGTTGGAGTAGTCTGCACAGGGCTCTTCATTTTGGTCATATTGCTGTTGCTAGTGTTCTCCTCCAGGCCGGTGCTTCTGTCACCATAGAGGACTTGAAATCACGAACACCAATTGATCTCCTCTCTGGTCCAGTACAGCAGATATTGGGCGATCAACATTACTCAGGTTTTTGAAACTCATCTGTTCCGTGGTCACAGTATTTATAGTATCCCGTTTCCCCTCGTGGAGAGAAGTAATTAGTTTGTTGTCAACTGAAACGCTTGACTGACAATTGCAGTGACCACTGAGATTTACAGCTGGGGAAGTGGAACCAATTATCAACTTGGAACTGGAAACGCTCACCTACAAAAGTTACCTTGCAAACTTGATGCACTTCAGGGTTCATATATTAAGTTGACTGCTGCTTCTAAGTTTCACAGTGTGGCAGTTACTGCTCAGGGAGAACTCTATACATGGGGATTTGGAAGGGGTGGCCGTCTTGGACACCCTGAGTTTGACATTCATAGGTACTCATATATTTGTGTTGCAGTGACGCTGTCATCTCTGTGGTGTTCTATTAAAGTAGGTGGTTAAAAAAAATTGTATATTCACTCGCTATCTCATTTACTGCCACACATACTGAAAATCAGAAAATTTTGCATGTCTAATGTCATCGCCTCAACTTTTTGGATAATTCTTTCAAAAGTAATGTCATGGTATTTTTGGATAGTTCTTTCAAAAGTAATGTCATGGTATTTACAGTTTGTTATTAAGGCATAGTAACATACTGTGTGCGCCAAACAGAGTATGACCTTTTATTAGGGTTGTATTGTGAAAGGAATGTAGTAATTGTTTCTTACTTCCAAGTGAAAATTTTTCCTTTCCATGCTTTAAAAGTTTTCTAGTGAGACTTTGGGGCAGCCCATTTCCCTAGGGCCATGTAGCCAGTGATGATATGCAACCAACCAGAGTTCAATTGTTCATCCTCTTAAAGGGGTTACTAGTTCTCGTTAATAGATTCACTCGAAGTCACTGCTTATGCGTGTGTGTTTCTATGAGAATGTTTTTTCCTTGTAGAAGATGGCGGTAGTCATGGTTTAGGGCGTTTAGCATATAGATATTACTTGTGGCTATTATGGTCAGGAGAATACATATAATTTCCACTCGGGAAATGTTAATATCTATCTAGCACTGTTGCTAAATAAATGGAGGTTTGCCTGATATGTGCTTGTGTACTAGTAGTTTACTTACGCCTCTCTTTGCAGTGGTCAGGCTGCTGTAATTACACCAAGACAAGTAGTCTCGGGGCTTGGTTCTCGTCGAGTGAAGGCAGTTGCTGCTGCTAAACATCACACTGTTATTGCTACTGAAAGTGGAGAAGTTTTCACTTGGGGATCTAATCGAGGTATTATAGCAGTTTAATGCTGTAGAGATGTTGGGCATGAGCAAAATTATAGCACATTTTTACCATTTACCTTTTATTCGTTGGCTTTTCTTTTGTCAAATTGTATTGATATTTTAACTTACAGAACCATAATTTGTTTCTGGCATGTGGATAAACTTACATGAAGTCATCATGTAGATATGTTCAAACTTGATTTGTTTTTTCTGTTACTAATGCAGTTTTTTTCGTTTCAAATTAAATGTGCAGAGGGCCAACTTGGCTATGCATCTGTGGATACCCAAGCTACTCCTCGTAAGGTTAGCTCTTTAAAGCCGAAGATAAAGGCTGTTGCTGCAGCAAACAAACACACCGCTGCTGTTTCTGAGTCTGGTGAAGTTTTCACTTGGGGTTGCAACAAGGAAGGACAACTTGGTTATGGCACTTCAAACTCAAGTTCAAATAATACTCCTAGATTGGTTGAATATCTGAAAGGAAAGGTATTCACTAGAGTGACTACTGCGAAGTATCATACAGTTGTTTTGGGAGCAGATGGAGAGGTACGCTTGTTTCAGATATCAGAATTTCTTTCTGTGCTCTATAGATCCTTATTCCTTATTGGTGATTTGACTGTTATAGGTATTCACCTGGGGCCATCGACTTGTAACTCCAAGACGCGTGGTTGTTTCAAGAAATCTGAAGAAAAATGAGAATGTAGTAATGAAGTTTCACAGGATGAAGAGACTTAATGTAGTTGCAGTAGCAGCAGGCATGGCGCATAGTTTGGCGTTAACTGATGATGGGACTTTATTTTACTGGGTTTCATCTGATCCTGATCTGAAATGTCAGCAGGTTAATAGTGCAGATAGTCAACTTTTCTTTGCCTTTCAATGATTTTGCAGAAGAGTTAATAATACATCAATCCATGAATAATCTTCCGAGTGTGATATGCACAAAAAATAGTATAATGTGGATGTAGGAGGCACAAATCATAATGAACCTAGTCCATAAATAACAAACCGAAGAGGTCTCCACCTAGTGGTTAAGACGAGATGAATATTATTCATGGACATTTCAAAATGGAAACAATTTAGTTATTCATGAATAGAGGGAGTACTAATCATTTTACTTCTGTTCCCTCGTTTTGCAGGTGTATTATTTCAATGGAAGGAAGATAGTCAGTATTTCTGCTGGAAAATATTGGAATTCTGCTGTTACTTGCACGGGTGATGTTTATATGTGGGACGGGAAGAAAAGTAAGGAAAACCCACCAGCTGTAACTAGGCTGCATGGTGTGAAGAGGGCTACTGGAGTTTCAGTTGGTGAAACGCATCTACTGATTGTTGGTTCAATTTACCATCCTGCTTATCTTGGCGATGCGGTTAATGACTCTGAAACGAAGAACATTAATGCCGACAATGAATTGGAAGATTTAGATGAGGGCTTTATGTTCAATGAGATGGAGTCTGCCAGTACACCATCCAGATTGGAAATAGAGGATGTTGGGAAAAAGTCAGCTCCAAGTTTGAAGAGCCTTTGCGAGAAAGTGGCTGCAGAATGTCTTGTGGAACCACGAAGTGCTTTGCAAATGCTAGAAATTGCAGATGCACTGGGTGCAGATGATCTTCGCAAGCACTGTGAGGTATACAGCTTGTTTAGAATTTTTCCTATGTAAACACGTGAAATGATAATAATTAGATGTTTTACGCAAGGTTTTAGATCTTGGTTTGAGAGTTGATCTCATAATCAATCGTTGTGCCATAGTGCAATATGCCGATGTAGCACCCTCCAAAACGTTGATAACTTGGTCATGAATTGGTGTTATGGCCCATATTTAATATCGTAATTGCGCGTTTGTTGGGATTTGGACTTCGGGTGGGAAGGTATGTGTTATAGACATAGCTGAGAAGAGATTGGATTGTGTAATGGGTTATATTTGTGGTTATATGTAACTTCCTATTCCATGAGTAAGGCGAGAAATATCATATTCAATTTCCTAAGACTACTAGATCTTGATATGAGATGTGAAGGTAGCTTTAAGTTAACGTGGTCACATGACTTTCTAGTCTCGAGTGAGGTACTATCTAATGTTTCTTTCCTAATACTACTGTGGGCTACACAGAATCTGCGGTCGTCAAAGTTAATTGAAAAGTTGAAAACATTTACAGAATTTGATGTGTCCAATTTGGATGGCTCAAATATTTTTAGAATGTCATGTTCCTGTACTTCATTTGGGAGTAGAGGGGGTAATAGTATGTTCCTGTACTTCATTTGGGAGTAGATGGGTTAATACTTGAGGTCGGTTGTACTTATAGTGGTTTAAAATTAGAAATGATGCATTCTATTCCTCACTTCTTATCATGTTCCGTTTTGTCATTTTGCTTTATGACTTGCAGGAGCTTGTCATTCGCAACCTGGACTATATTTTCACGGTCACTTCACATGCTGTTGCTACTGCTTCACCAGAGATTCTAGTTCACATTGAGAAGTTGCTTGATATGAGATCATCTGAGCCTTGGAGCCATCGTCGACTGCCAACTCCGACAGCAACTTTCCCTGCCATCATCAACAGTGAAGAGGACTATAATGACAACGAGGCTTTAAGATTTCGAGATAATTTTCCCATGGTTGATACAGTATATCAAGCTGGTAAGTTAAGATCAGAGAGCTTTCTGATGCCCATGAATGATGCTAATCAAGAAACTGCTAAGCAAGTTAGAGTACTGCGCAAGAAGTTGCAACAGATTGAGGTTCTTGAGGCAAAACAATCGAAGGGGCATGTTCTTGATGATCAACAGATGGCTAAGCTGCATAGAAAGCCTGTACTAGAGAGCTCCCTTGCTGAGCTTGGTGTTCCATCTGAGACAACTACAAAGCCATCATCTTCAGTCGCATTAGATGGTAAGGGCCCTAAGAAGGCGGGGATGTCTAAGAAGCAGAAAAGAAAGAGCAAACTCAAAGAATGTCAGGTTGAATTTAATGCCTTATCAGGCAGCGAAGTGGAGCCACTTCCTTTTAACACTGTTCTGGATGTTCAAGTGTTAAAATCTACTGATGAAAAGGTGATATATCTGTGCATTCTTTCTTGATTTTGTGTTTTTGCTTTAGCTGTTAATACGTAGTTAGTGTGTTAATGGTCACGAGGTGGAAATTAGAAAGTGAAAATTTTAGTTTCTGGTTCTCTCTTCTGGTCATCTGATATTACCCCTGCCCCCTTCTCCCTTGACGGACTTTTAACTTAGTGCTCTAATAAACATCTAAGCGGGGAATGTTTTGGGCGTCCCTAAACATCTACTGTAGTTTGTCTATCCAGGGTTGGAGTTTGTTTTGGCTTTTGTATGTAATGGAATAAATCAAATTGGTTCACTACATTATGTGGTCATCTGCACCACTTTGTTATGACTTATGAGGTAACTATCGATGGAGCTCTCGATACAATTTTCATTTTGGGCTTTCTGAGGAAAAATTCCCGGGTGTCAACTCAAAGTTATCGGTCGCTTTTAATCAACCATCTGCGGGATCCTTTGAAGCTGCTGCTGCTGTAAAGATGATTTTTTCTTCTTTTTTGGTGCTTAAGCAAGTTAGCGTCAGGGTTGTTGCTGTTACGTGATGACATAATTACAATGTTCCTTTTCAAGCTAATTTGGTTGATATATCTTACAGGAAGTCTTTAATAGCTGTGTAGGTAGTTACTAATCATTTAGCCGAGTTCTTGACTAATTATGTAATTGACAGATTGCTGCTGAACCCAAGGATGCAGTCACCAGAGAGACCCCTATTGCCTTTCATAAGAAAACTGATATCGATATGAAGAATAAAGGTTCATCAGCGGTGGTGACCAAGAAGAAAGGAAGGAAGGGAGGTCTGTCTATGTTTTTGACTGGTGCTCTTGATGAGCCAATCACTGTAATTGCTTCTCCCCCACCACCTCCCAAATCCGAAGGCCCTGCATGGGGTGGAGCTAAGGTTTCAAAGATGTCTTCTTCTCTCCGTGAGATCCAACATGAGCAAACAAAATTGACGGGAAATCTACCTGCCAAAAGTAAAGACAAGCTCGAGGACTTGACTGATGATAGGAGAAAGGGGAAGATTTTGCTGAGTTCTCTCGTGCCCTCTAATCCCATTCCTATGGTCGCAGCTCAGGCGCCACAGCCATTAGAGGGAGATTCAGGCATACCTCCTTGGGCTGCTTCTGGGACTCCACCTCATCTCTCTCGGCCTTCTCTTAGGGATATACAGATGCAGCAGGTACCACTAAATTGTTTTTCTTCTTATGTTAAGGTTGTGTACCTCCGACCTTCCTTGCCTTGCGATGTATAGAGGATTTATTAAGCAGTGGGATAATTTTGCATTTTACTCGTATGTCCATATCTGAATTACTACTGATTTTTTTAGCAATGGTATTAACAGGTTAAAAAACATCATCTTGCTCAAAGCCCAAAGTCAAGGACAACCGGGTTTTCAGTCACCACAGGCCAGGGCTCACCCTCCGACTCTGGCACACCAAGCCGGTGGTTCAAACCCGACATTGATTCTCCCTCGTCCATTCGATCCATCCAAATAGAAGAAAAGGCAATGAAGGATCTCAAACGGTTTTACAGCACAGTCAGGGTCATAAAAAACCCGAGTTAGCCCTTCCTTTCTTTGCTTAGCTGGTTAGAACTTCATATAACCACAGTCTCAGTCGCAGAGTAAAGTCGTAAACCTATGTTTTGTACATTCCCTTAGGTAGATGTCTCACTCATAAAGTGAAAATTAAAAAAAAAAATACAGTAGTCGTCCCGTGGTAGGTTAGATGATATTGTACAAATGGTCTAGTTTTTTCATTTGAATTTGGTTAATTAGAAGGTTGGGTATTTTAAATAGCCTTCTTAAATATCTTGTTTAACGGAGATTGTAGGTCAAATAATCGGCAGCTCTAGTAGAGAAACCATAGGAGCTGCTCCCGTCTTTTCTGGAGGCGGGGATTTAGGTTGTTGTCGATGGCATCCATCGTTGCTTTGTATTTATGTAATTAGTTGTACCGACTGTATATATTAGAATCAGAGTTGCAAATTCAGACAGTTTGGAAGTATACTTCACAAAGGTTGTATTTCCAGTTCCCTTGTAAATAAATAAAAGTTATTAATAAGTCTTGCCAAGGGCAGACAGTTTGGAAGTCTTCTGCTAGTTCACTCTGGTTATACATGGCTTATTGCCTTATTTACGTGCCTTACATTTACTATCACATACCTCGCTCATTGGACGAGGTTGCCTGTCGATCTCAACATCGGTGGTGCAATGCCGTGAATGGGATTTAGAGGTGATTCAGCTGCATTCAGATCTGGATCCATGATCTCGGCTGTATAATAAGATCTATTGGCAACAAAATCTCCGGTTCTAGATCTGACTATTTGCAAAGTCCGATGTGTGGATTGAATTTGTCCAATTAGACTAGTCTTATACCCGTGCAAATTGCACGGGTATGCTATTATTTTAAACCTTTTATTATAGAAATAATA
>JAYMSF010001728.1:0-11458 GCA_036897335.1 Silene vulgaris
TTGGCCCACTAAGGGTATAAGAGTAAATAATAGGCTATTTATGGTATGTAACCATTTGTATGGTACGGCCGAAATAGGCAACTGTAACCATTGGTCTGGTATGGAGGGAGTACAAAGGAGTACTATCACATACAATTTCATAACACTAGTGTAGTAGTGCATGTAAATAGACAACATAGCTTTGGACAATTGGACACCAACACACACACTCACAATAATCACAATAATTTCATCCTACTTTGATATGAAAAAGACTAAAATTAGAGTGTTATCTCCAAGTGGAAAGGATCCAATGGAAAAACTGATACTTTATATCTTTATTATTGGTACATTACTTTTTAAAGACATGTAAAATAACCCAGTCTTTATTTACGTCTTTAATTTGACAAAGAATACACATTCAATAGCACCACTATGCATATTTCACACTCCACCTTTGTCTTATATTGGATTGTTAAATAAATACTCCCTCCGTCCCGGTCAATTGTTGTCCTTTAGTTTTCGCACAAAGACTAAGGAAAGAGAAGAGAGTCAATTACTAAATGACAAGTTTGATTGATGGAATAGATACATGTGTACGCATCAAATTAAAGTCGATAAACTGTATTGACTCCTCACTGTTAAGAAAGAGTAAAAAATTACAGTGCCATAGAAGATTTGATCCTCCAGAAGATGGCAGTGGATAACGAGGGTTGAAAGAAGGTGATCGCGTAATTATTATTTCCACATACATAGCCAACATAGGTAATGCACATCTTTAAGAAGACGCGATATTTCCACTCCTTCATTTCCACCCTCCGCACCACCGTCTAAAGTTTCTTCAACAATGAACACATCTGAAACAAGCCATTAGAATAGAATACATTCCCTCGCTTCTGATATCTTAAGGAAAGTGGTGTTTGACATATACAGACAGACTTTCTTGGTTAATAATCAATGCTATTGTGTACATTTGAGATTTTACCAGTTTAGTTCTGAAAATTTACAGCATTATTTACAAATGCATATACAGAACCTTTCAATTTTTCCTCGTATGAGCAATGAGCATTCATTTAATCATCATCCTTGAGCTGGTCAATGGCCGAAGTACACTGCAGTATCTGATGCGACTTGAGAAACCCAATTAGCCGTAGTTCCAAAAAATAGCTCCCAAAACCACAGATCTACAGCAAGCACTGACGAAAATATAAGGAGTCCCAAAGTTTGGTACCTATTTAACGGCCAACCGGAGACTTCAGCCATGGTCTGTAGAATCGGAATTGAGTTGCTCTTCAAATCCCGCTTCCTTATTGACCATGCAGTTATCCAGTGAACTTGAGAAGGCACAAGGTCAAAGTCCACCCTCAATCGCCTGCCAAGATCTGGCATGTGCCCGCCTCCATAAAGTATGGCTATCTTGTTGTGCCCTTCGTCGAGTGCTCTTTGAAGGGCTTCTGTTGCTGCCCTGTTCCTCTCACCGATGATAACCGACTTTTCTTCCACGTCTGCTGTCACTTGGGTGAACCTTCACAATGGAACATTTTCAGACCTCAAAGAGGGAAATATTGGAAAATACATGCCTTGAGAAGCGTTAACAAAAAGACAGAACGGAGAAAAAAACAAAATAGCAGCAGTCGCCAAAAGGCCTAAGACTCTTTCAGAATAAGATGCCAAATAATTAAATAGCTTCTGTTTTACTTCGATAGTCCCTTCATCATATTTTATACTCTCTTTGATGAAAAACAATGTCAACCTTCACCAAAATTCTCACAATTTACAATAACTACTACTTTTTGAAACAGTACATGAAAATAATTGTTTGGTATTCAAACATGACAATTTTACATAGTATCTCTAATTCTCTATATATATTTGGAAAATTTCAGTCAATGTTGCCATACATTGCCCACCAACAGTCAAATGATGAAACTCATAGCTCTCACTGTTCCTTTATCATTTGACATGTTTCTTACTCTTAACAATTCCTTGAGTGTCATTCTTAGGCAGCAACGAGTGCGTATGCTAATGTCATTCTCACCACATATGGCCGTATTGCAATTTCACGGTTCCAGTTTGGTTCCCTAGTACTAACAATTTCGAGAATCCTCAAGAACAACTCCGTAGAGGGGTTTACCTTTCACCCTCACATTGCTTTAATAGTGAACTTCGTTCCAAGTTCTCCCATTTGTACACCCACATAGCATAGCAGTCATCATAGTAAACAGTATTAGATCCATGATGAATACAGTAGTCTTCACAGAATAGAGTAACAAAAGAAGATTTATCCTGCTTTACCTCAGGGTTGAACCGGTAATTATAAATTCGTCCTTGCTTTAACTTGCCTCACACTTCTCTAAATTCATAACCATGAATCCATGATGGAACATTATCAAGTTAAAGAACACAGAATCTATGCCACTATCTCAATCCTTGAAGGGCTCTGCTAAGGCTACCGGTGTTTGCTCTCTTCCAATCATCTTCCTAAGACCTAAGCTTCCTAGCTCCCCATATCAAATTTTAGAAGACATAGAGTGCATACAGTGATGAGCAACTTGAGATAAACTATCAAAAAGTATATATGGCAAGACTTCCCCAAACAGCACTCCACAATCAGTATCTAAATCATACTGCTAAGAATTCCTGACGCTGAAGCTAAAGTTTTCAAGAGGAAAGCACCATAGCCAATTGCCAAGAAAAAGCTACAGTTGTGAACTAGACGACTGAAACCCAAATTTCCTTCCGTTTTTGGTTTTCATACAAGCGTCCAATGAACAAGACAAGAAGGCCCCTTTTCCCCAGCCCTCAACTCTGACCAAATAAATTTCTCAAGCTGCTTGGCCACCGTACTGGTAGTATAAAGGTGATCAAATATACAAGATTAAGCCTAGAGTCTAAACTATGGACACCAAATGTCGCTGAATTTTTTGATATAATAGTGCTCCTGAATCGTCCTCTCTCTAGAATTTAGACTATGCTGTGGAACAGGTACGGTTCTAAAATAGGCACCCTGAACAGTGTGCACATACCTCATACACACTATGCACAAATAGATCTACTAATGAAGCTCGCAATATAACCTCTAGTTTCTTATAAATAGAGCTATGCAAAACAAAATAAAAATAGATACTTACTCAGATGTAAGGCGCTTTGCCAGGAACAATTTCATTGCCGCACCAAAATCAAGCCTGGATAAAGCATCTAGCTCGGGGTATTCTGTTACCTGATCTCCACCATCAGTACAGATGCCTCCAATAATAAGAAGACCCACAAGTGGCATAGGAAGAACACGGGATGCCCATAAAAGCTTGGATCTCCAAGGGTCAAGATTTTCAGGAATTGTTGGTTGCATCATTGCTTTTGTAGATTTTATAGTCATGTCTCTTGCAAATGTAAAGAAGCTTTCACCTCTTTCTAGCTGAAAGATAAAATTTCCGAACAAAGATATTTAAGATACTAGGTTTGGAAGTCCATAGTTTTATGCTTACTTCTTATATTTACTATGCCAAGTTGCCTACACTGATGGAACATTATTAAATTTCAAATTTTACAGAGAGCGAAAGTTGCGATAATAGAGTGACCAGGCTATAGTAAAGCAAAGTTAACACCTTGATATTATTATAAGCACCAAAAGGTAAAGTTTGTACCTGAAGTAATTTGAAGGTCTCAAAATCTAAGTCAGCGTGATACCAATTTTCTGCCTGGTAGTCAAGACAATCCAACTGGAAATCGAGTCTTAGTATTTGAGCCATCTGTCTCTGAATAAACCCAATAATGCTAAATCCTCTTGCACGTGAAGATTTAAGCCTCTTTTTAGCTACAGTATATCTACGCTGCTCTAAACTCTCTCGGCTAGTCACCATCTCATAAAGTACACAATCATAATCCTCAAGTTCCTTCTGTAAAGTATCAAAGTATCTGTAGCAAACATCAAATGATCTGTCACCAATAGATACCAGAGCACAATCCATTGAGAAGTAAACAAAAGAAAAGGTGAACTGCAGAAGTCTTCAGTTTTCTAGCATAGCAATTTATAGTCAACGGTCTCACGTTGTCACCTATAGAGCTTAAATAGTAAACCCCTTTTTTTACAGCACATTTGTAAGCAGTTAACATTTGTTGCCACATCAAATCTACCCTTACACCAAACTCTAGTTAAAAGTTAGTATAAGCACAGAAAATTATTTCTGTTTAGATATTAGCGATACCACTTCTAACAAATTTATAGTGCCAATATCAACTGCACATTTCATCTAGCAATTTTAATTTTTAAGACCCATATTAGACAGCCAGTGAAGAGCATGTTATGTCATACTCTAGTGCCTTAGTTGCGTGGACATTTTGACTTTCGGTCCGATGCCAATATTAAGTTCATTAGCTATAAATGTAACCATTAAGTTTCGTAACTTGTGAGAAGAAAAATTGAAGTGGGTAGACGACTTTCGAAAGAACGAATGATGGCAACTTAGCCAAAGTGTCACCAAGTATATTTTACTTCTCCTATCAGCCCGATAATAAAACACAAGTCCATAGACATCACCAAAATCCATGCCCTCTTATATTTCTCTTCTTCAATGAGGAGTGGGGGCAAACCAGCTGAAACCAAGTATGACGGTATGAATAGTAAAATATAAGTAACACAAGCAACACCTACCAAATAAATGGACGTACACTATGGCGCAACTCAACCCCCTCGCTTCAAATATAGCCCTTCATACCAAAATCCCATTCTTATACACTGTTATCAAAAGAGTTTCCATTTTCAATGAAGCCAAATACGCATTACTCTTTGTTATAGGGACTATGATTAAATTAAACAAAATTGCTCACTAAGGAGGCTTTGCTTCTTTCTATTGTGAGAGTCTTACCCCGCAATTTTCAGGAGCTATTGAGGCACTGGGGTAATTTGGTACTGTTTATCAAACGCAGCATGAATTAAAACCATCTAAGATCCTTTAAACCATTACGATGGTAATAAATTGCTTTCAATTCTCCTAATTCCTCCACATTCCCACCTCAAAGCGCGATTAGATAACGAAATCCAACCCAAAGACTACAAGTTTAATGCAATGCAAGACCTCCTCAATTGAATATAAAAGAACTAATTTCATCAACTAAACAATTTCGCACTAAAACATCGCAAATCGAATCGAAAAGACGTACTCTTTATCGGCAATGTGAATGGTGGAAACCAAATCAACCTGCAAAAAATCATCCAATTATCCACCAAATTAAAACAAAACAATAAACAAAATATCATCAACACAAAAAACACAAACAAAAAGAACAATTAAAAACCTGAAGAAAAGGACGAAGAATGGACCAAGGAAACTTCTTTCGAAACCGAACAACGGCCGTCTGCAACTCACCATCACCACCTCCATCACTAGCTCGCTTCTTAAACCTCATGAAATCAGCAATGGAGTTATTCTCGAAGAACTGATCAGGCGACGTCGTATCGACATCGTCGTCATTTTCCGACGGCCTGAAGAAGGTGGAGACGCGAGGAGGGGGGAGAAATTGGCGGCGACGGCAGTGGTGGTTAAAGAGAGGTCTAGGGTTCCGGCGAGAGAAGTCGGTGAAACGAAGGTTATAGGGAGGATAGAGTGTGTCGGCGGTGGTTGTTGCGGTGGTTGTGGTGGTGGAGGGAGGTGGATTAGGAGAGAGGATTGAGGAAAGAGAGTGACTTACCATTTCCTTTTTGTGTGGGTTGGAGAGTGCTACCGTTGCTTACCCACAAGATCTTTCTGTTACTTCTACTACCCGTATACTCGTTATAGAAGTCTACCTTGTGTCTGGTATCCATCTAAACTTGTGACGGTACTGTCCGTCATAAATAAAAATTTGTGGTTTTAAATAGGGGTAGAAAAATAACAAGTCTCCCTCAAATTTATAACGGGTTCATGTATATGGGTATATAAGAAAAATTAAAGTGCTTATAAAATCGCAAATTATTTGTCTTTATCTAATCACGTCGGTTATATTTGACCGGTTGGAATCTTGTGACGAAAATCTGTCACAAAAAAATAATTTGTGGCAGACGAAATAAGTGATGATTCATTAGAAAAAAGAATTATGCCCTGCTCTTTTAGACTAAAATCGTCTAAACTGAACTTAATGGAGCTGAACTGAGGAACTGAACCGAATGAAGTTGAACGAAACTGAAGTAAGAGTTACTTTATGCAGAGAAAAGCTGAACTGAATTGAATTGAATTAAACTGAACTGAATAAAGCTAAACAGAACTAAAATGATCTGAAATAAAGTCCAAAAGACACATGACCTTAATGATATTTACCCATGCGAGTGTGTAAGACAAAACAAATTGTTACTCCCTATACATTTTGTTTTTGTCTTACCTACCCACATGAGTATTATTTGACCCGTCGCAAGCTTGCGACGGATATAGCCGTCACAAATAAGAATTTGTGATTTGAGACGGAGAGCTCATGGTTCTTCTATCTGTCTCAACCAAACTCTCATTTAAGACGATATTATTATTCATCTTAAGTTTATGACGGGTCAAGTATTATTACACTTGTGTATATAAAACAAATAAGTATATTGTTTTTCCTAAAGGATTCTTATATGGGCAAATACTAGATTCTTATATGCACAAATACTATATACTACTCCCTCCCATTCATAATAAGTGTCCCGTTTTATTAAAATACTTTTCCTATATATTCAAACAATGGAACACTTATTATGAATGAGAGAGAGTAATATACTTGACTCATCTTAAGTTTAAAAAGTACACTAAATGAGACTTACAAAACCATCCCAACCGAATTAGTTTGGTTGTTAGTGAGCTTAATGACAAAAAAATGTTCCTAAATTTCGTAAACAGAGTAACGTTTAACTCTTGTTCTCCCAAAATCATAAAACAACAACGTGGCATCCTAAGCAATCAAATATAGATCGATTAGCCTTTGCTTTAACGTGTGGACATCACACTCTTTTCTCTGCTTCTCTCTTTCTCTATCATTTCATCTTTATATTCTTTCCTTCCTCATTTCCCCACAATTCCATCCTTAATTTCCTCAATTTTGAAGATATTAATCATAAAGATCCAAACTTTATATTAAAAATGGCGACTTTAACCAAAATGAATTACTACCCAGATATTCAAATGCCAGTTAAACCTGAATTCCACCGGAAATTTACGAATTTTGGGAGTATTTCTGTGATGGGTCGATCAAAGAAAGGTAAAAGAAGAGGGTTTGTAAGGGCATTTAAGGAAGAAAATGATGTTGAAGAGAAGGAATTGAAATTGAAAATGAAAAGAAATGGAAATGGAAATGGAAATGAAATTCTAAGTTCAATAAGATCAGGAATTGTGAGATTATGTAAATGGCCTGCTGGTGATGAGAATAGAGATGCTTTAGCTGAGCTTGAGAATGTTCTTTTCTCGGTATGATAAATTTATTTACTACTTTATTACTATCTCCGTCTCAGTCAATAGTTTACATTTGTACAGAGGAAGTAGTTAACAAATTGTTTATTTTAATTTAATCTTGTGATTAGATGGTACTTTATGCAATTTGTTTATTGTTTGACTATGAGTGAGTTGACTGATTAGTGACTAAAACAAATCTAATTTATGGATAATTAATTAAATTAAAAATGGTGCCACTTTTGAAGAGTAGTAGTGTGATCTTTTGGGTTTTCGAGGGTTTAGAAGGGTCTGGATCACACGATAAGAGGAGAGATAGTCCGCTTCATAATTTCAAGAGAGTATCAATTGGTAATAGTAGTAGTAGCTCATTTATTTTTATTTTGAGATTTTGAGATTTGTAGATAGGTGTTCGAATGCCTTCAAAGGTCATATATCTTCTAGTACACAAATTTTTGTTTAAGACGGACATATCCGTTTTATAGTTAAAACAGGTAAAGTATTACCTAGACGGAGTAACAGAACTTTGTCCCATTTATCTAAATAGTTCTCCGTCTTAAGGGAGATCAACTCGTTCTTGTCCTTGTATGAGTATCACTCAGCTTGTAGCCTTCTTAAGTTTAAGGATGTTAGGTGATGTGAAGCTCAAGTAAGTATTGCTGATTGCTAATGATATCTAATGGTAAATTGTTGAGAAATCTTCTTCTCTAAAACTTATTTTCATTTAACAAAACGATTTTTATATAAAAAACAATGTTGAGAGAGCGCCTGACAAATCATCTGCTATCTCTGCCTTTGTGTTGATCCACGTTAGTAGATGAACGCTATTGATTTATATGTTGCTATTTGCTTTGACAGCTTCATTATTAATTTGTTACTCATATATGTTTTGGTTTCGACATGAATAGGCTGGTCAGCATCTTGGAAGGTACATTGCTACCATGATGAGCACAGGGGTTGTTTTAGCAACTGGGTTTCAGTTGTCAGGTTAGTAGAATACATCTACTTTTGAATCATGTACTAATGTACCTCATGTGCATGCTTCTACTATTTGCTTAACCGTTAAATTTTCTAATGTTTAGGAGGCGATGGTCAGATGAATGACCTGATCTGGTACAGTTGGCTTGGAGGGATTATAATTGGCACTATGGTAGGGGCTAATATGGTCCTGGATGAGCATTGTCGAGCTGGTCCAAGAAATGTCGTTATAACTGGAAGGTATAATGCCTAAACTCATCACCTCATCATATGATTGAGCATAGAGCTAGACTTCTTAAATAATTCCTACTAGATGTGTGTGTTCACCTAATCAAGATGGATGCTCTTTTGCTGTTTAATATTATAAGGCAGAACAAAATTCATCTAAGATTTGGCACCATTTTGTTATGTTGCAACCATTGCCTGGCCGATCCTTTTGTTTTTGTTTCCAAGTGGGCATCCGAAAAGCTTATGATGTGCCCTATCCCTCGTGATCTTATTGAAGTATTGAAATCCATGTTGGAGGTTACTACATCCCATTTATGTCGTCTTTAGTTCGCTTTGGTGGCTAACCCACATCAAATTTGCGAATCATTTCATCAAATATAAGTGGATAAAAAGTTTAAATTTCCACTCGTTTTAATTTATGAAAATGAAAATTTTCATATTTTTATTTTTGCAAAGTTCTAAATGTATGGTGTGAGAAAATATCGGTCAGAGTCGACATCCTGGTTGACCACCAACATCAAATGAGAAAATATGAACAGGGTAGTGGGAGATGTGCGAGTATTACTAATTGTCTTATTATGTGTTCGACTTTTCTTTTCCTTTTCTAGTATTTGTGAGGTGCCGGTCTTGTATAGTTTGGATTATTGTCTATATATCAGTCTGTCTTTCTGTTTTTTTATGTGTTTTTGAGCTGAGGCTCAACAAATGTTTACCTTAAACTATTATTCTTTGGTGCAGTACGAGAGGACTTGGTAAAGCACTCGCGAGGGAATTTCTTCTTTCTGGAGATCGTGTAGTAGTCACCTCCCGAAGGTGGGTATTCTGGAAAATGAGGGCATCTTTTCAATCCCTTTCCTCTAATATTCTCTCACACTGCAATGTCTTGAATACAGCGTTGATTCAGTAAATGAAACTGTAAAAGAGCTTGAAGAAAACCTAAGGGAAATGGCATCTGCAAATGGGAAAACGTTGAGGTACTCAAAAGTGGTTGGCATGCCATGTGATGTTTGTAAACCTGATGAAGTGAGGAACTTGGCAAAATTCGCTATTAATGAACTAGGCTCAGTTGACATTTGGGTGAGTTTTTATTTTCATGCCAATTGTAGGCTTTGTAGCTGTACAACGAGTCAACAAGTAGTTTTATTGAAATATACGGCGGATTAACAATGCTGAAATGAACTAGGTTCAGTACTATCACTATGATAGCCTTGAGTTATTGACTGTGTATCTTGGAATATATGGCAGATTAACAATGCTGGAATGAACAAAGGTTTTCGGCCCTTGTTACAGTTCACCGATGAAGATATCACGCAGGTGTGTGCTGTTGTGATGCTCTGCTACCTTTCATATGACTAGAAAAGCTGTTTGTTTGTTTGTTTGAACAATGCCCATCTTTAGTTCTCTTTCAACAAAATACTGAATCGTCAACTACTAGAGACACATGATGACATTTTTGGTTAAACAATTTGGCAGACAAATCACATTAGTATTTTTCTCGAAATATTCTCGGTGGGGTATGTTTCAATCTAATGGAGCTAAAGATTTAATATTCTTTGGTTCGAAATTATAACGGAACATAGCAAAATTGCATACTATACTGAATGCGCTTCTTCTCATTGTGCAATAGAATGCGATGCAATTTCCCATGCATTTTTCTCTATGGGTCATTTTTAATAGAGGGACTGATTACATACGTCTGACCCCCTACCCGTCATTTGCGAGAGTCCGTGAGGCAGTTGGGATAATGTTGTTGTGCTTCTCTAAAGTTTGACTCATTGAATACCTCTTTTTGATTACATGTAGATTGTCTCGACAAATTTGGTAGGATCTATAATCTGCACCCGAGAAGCAATGCAAGTTATGAGAAGTCAGGGAAAGAGTGGTCACATTTTTAATATGGATGGTGCCGGGTCTGGGGGTTCTAGTACACCATTGACGGCTGTGTAAGTGCTACATCTCCGGCCAAGATATCATAAATTTTAACAATACGATGCCAGTTCTTCTTTTCTAAGTGCTCTCTAATTTTTCAACAGTTATGGATCCACAAAATGTGGTCTACGGCAGTTTCAAAGCTCGCTCCTAAAGGAGGTTAGACGGACAAACATAGGTGTCCATACCGCATCCCCGGGAATGGTGCTAACTGATTTATTACTGAGGTACATTTCTCAAGGAATCCCGTCAAACTTTTCGCAGTTAGTTTTATTTGCGTCATGTGAAGCACAAATTCAAAACGATTGTTAGTTGAATTCTAGGTTTCAGAGTTAATACTAGGAAAGGTGGGTGTTGAACTTCGCATACTTCCTTGCTTCCTACTTTCATTGGCTTCTCAAGATTGTTCTATTGTTTCTTGTGCAGTGGCTCGAGTCTTCAAAACAAAAAAATGTTCAACATCATCTGTGAACTTCCAGAGACGGTTGCGAGATCCTTGGTCCCACGCATGCGGGTTGTGAAGGGTAGCGGAAAGGCTATCAATTACTTGACCCCGCCCAGAATTTTGATTGCCCTGGTCACAGCATGGGTACGACGAGCTCGCTGGTTTGATGACCAGGTACCAATCAATGTTCCACAAATCCACATCATCCCTACATAGTACACACTACACACTACACACTACACAAACTTATATGAAACTCGGTCACATACGAGACCAGTCATCATACATATAATTAGATGAGAAATGCATTTATTGCGAGTCTCGCACGTGATCACAGGTCATAGGTGAGACCGTCTCATATAAAACTCACTTCTCATCTATCAGGAGTCAGGACTATCACATGTCAGCCATATTAAGAATAACTATAATAGGCTGAGCCTCAACCATCACCTTAAGGTTTTGGTTGAGTTGGTTCATCTATCATGGTATCAGAGCCAGTGTGACCGAA